>VVHJ01005040.1:0-10346 GCA_015107715.1 Tylochromis polylepis | reverse complement strand
CAAGTTAAATTATTATTTTTTTTTTTTTTTTTTTTTTTAATTTTTACCACATATTGACACATGATTAATAAGTCCATGAGGTGCCATTCCTGGCTAAATGTCAGAGTTGATTTTATGAAGAGTAGTTTGGCACCATTTATACAAAAAAAGAAAGGACTCCATCCATCAGCGTGGCTTTGTTTCTCCAGCTGGTCTAAAACAAATGAAGTAAATCAATGTGTGGTTTTCTTTGCAGGTGTGTATGGAGGAGCAACGATTCGAGAAGCTAATGGAGTACTTCAAGAATGAGGACAACAACATTGACTTCATGGTAAGCCCACACACAGTCGTGATGACTGTTGATTGTGCTGCAATCCCCCGAAAACCCTTTCTGTGAAGCCGAATATTTTTTCAGTGTCAAAAGTTCAGAGAAAAAGTGAACTGTAATGTGTGGGCAGAAGAGGTTAGAAATACACATATTTTCAAACAAGTCCTCATATATCTGTCTAAACCCCAATCTAACGTAAATAGTAAATGGACTTGTTCTTAAATAAGCTCTTTATACGACACGTCTCCTTCACAGAAGCACTGTTTTCTACGTCCAAGTGTTTTCTTTTTAACATTCACACACACGGTATCTTCCTCAAGATTACTTTGACATGCAGACTGGGGCAGCCAGGAATTGAAACCACCAACCTTTCCATTGGTAGATGACCTGCCCTGCTTCTACCAGGAGGTAGATCAGCGTAAAAAATTAACAAACTGTTCTTCCAGTTTTGTGATATGTACCCGCAGTACTATCAGTTTCTGTGCAAGGTCACTGCATAAGCTACAGATGTGTGTTGCAGTGGATCAAACCTGAGGATCTCTAAGCGAAGACCTTTTGTTTTTTCAAGGCTGAGCAGTGTTAATTAGTCTGACAGAAAAGACTTAAGAACATCGAAGGACATGCCACCTTATGCTTTTTATACATCACATGTCTGTGAATCCATTTCTAAATAATCTGAGCGAAAACCAACAGGGGCTGTGCTTGAATAGTGCTTCACCTTGAACAGGACTTGTGTCACAAGTTTCCCTTGCAGTCCTCCCGATAGGCTGTGGTCACCTGACAGCAGCACTGAAGCAAACAGACTTTGCCAAAAGCTGCTTTCTCACACTGGGGCAGCTGAGCTTGTTGTAGGATGTTCATTAAGCCCATTTTAGTGTTGGGAAGCGCATGTGTGTGCATTAGAAACTGTGAGTAGATCCCCCTTGATCTGTTTATGCAAGCTCCCATAAGGTAGGCAGTAGTGTTGAACTGGCAGATTTTGTTAATTTGTTTTTTCAGATCCTTTTAATCTGGTAGATAAGCTACCCTGCCAGCTAAGCTATAATAAGGATTTTTACACCCGATTTCAGGGCGAGACATAATAAAAGGCAACATATATGATATATGAGCATAAAAACCAAATCATGGAAGTAGCAGACTGGTGTATAAAAACACAAACTTGTTGCAAACTGATTTGTAAATGTATTTTACAGTTCTATAAACAGTGCAATATATAAAATGTATATGCAGTGGAATCTCTCTTTCACTAACTGTTCCTATCTGCTATTCCCCAGGTGGCGTGCATGCAGTTCATCAACATTGTCGTGCACTCAGTGGAGGACATGAACTTCAGGGTTCATCTACAGTACGACTTCACCAAGCTGTGTTTGGACGACTACTTGGATGTGAGTTGAGACGTAATGCTGCAGGAAAATGGCTAGACAGACATTCTTCTGAACACTCACAGTCCAGAGCATAGGCTGTCATTACAGTACCCCTGAGACAGCAACCACAGTCAATAATGGCTTTTCCATTACTTCAGAAACAGTGGTCAGCTTTGTAGTTCTTTGTCTCCTGACTTTTTGCAGAAAGATCGATGTTATCCTAATGCATTGAGCTGAAATAAAACTACAGCCCCTCTTCCCCAACTTGTTGTATCTGCTCTGCAGAAACTAAAGCACACAGAGAGTGATAAGCTGCAGGTCCAGATCCAGGCTTACTTGGATAATGTGTTTGACGTGGGAGCACTTCTGGAGGATGCAGAGACCAAAAATGCTGCCCTGGAGCGGGTGGAGGAGCTGGAGGAGAACATATCACATGTGAGAACCCTCGGGTGTTGGTTGTACTCTTTGACTTGAGTAGAAGGGAAAGCTGCCTTCTTGATCTCATTTCTCTTGCAGCAGTCTGAATATTAACAATAGGAAGTTGATGGAGTAGCAACTTGATATGGTGCAACACGGTTTTCTTTTTGAAAAGCTCAGAACTTTTAGCCCCTGACAGATCATTTTTAATCCAGATACATGAAAATATTAAACCCTCGTAGTACCTCAGTATATTTCTGTGCTAACATATTGATTTGAATGCTGTAACTGCAGTTAGTTCACATCACTCTGTAATCTTTTCCTTCTGATAATTGTTCCCATAGATGACAGAGAAGCTGCAGGACATGGAGAATGAGGCCATGGCCAAAATTGTAGAACTGGAGAAGCAGCTGATGCAAAGGAACAAGGAGCTGGAATCCATCAGGGTCAGACCTGCTTTCTCTACCTTGACATCAGTTCTTTAACTTGGTGATAGCTGGTTAACCTAATGGTAGAAAAAATGTAAAATATTGCCATACATATTTTTCTGTTCTTCTCGTATATTCCCTTTTCCTGTTTCTCTGTCACACACAGGAAGTCTACAAAGACGCCAGCTCACAGGTGCACTCGCTGCGACAGATGTTGAAGGAGAAGGACGAGGCCATCCAGCGACAAAGTAAACTCGAGAAGAAGATTCATGAGCTGGAGAAGCAGGGCACCATCAAGATCCACAAGAAAGGAGACGGAGACATCTCCATCCTGACTTCGCCGCCCTCTGCTACAGAGGGCTTGCCGGGTGGCGTGACAGGGGGAAACTATGTAGCCATCAGTCCAAACCATGTTGCACTTGCGGCGGAAACGCCTGTTCCACCTCCACCACCTCCTCCGCCCCCGCCGCTTCCAATGAACGGCACACGTAGGTTTAATATTAGCTCAGAATTATTAGCTGGATAAAACCAAGCCGATAACACCAGATCATTTTCTGTCAGCCTGAACTGTTTTTCTTCCCCTCTGCTCCATACTTACCCCTCTCCCAGTGTCAAACGGACCAACATCAACAATTCCAGCAGCAGCAGCAGCTCCCCCGCCTCCGCCGCCACCCCCTCCGCCTCCCCTGCCACCCCCAGGAATGCCGACAGAGACGTCAGCCCCTCTCCCTCCTCCGCCTCCTCCTGTGGCCCCCCCACTGCCCGGCTGTGGGACGCCCACTGTTATCATGAACTCCGGGTTAGCAGGTAAGGTCATCAAATGCACACAACTGAGTCATTGTTCGTTAATGCATTGTGAAAATGTGTAGTATAGGGATTATGCACAATATGTTCATATAGGATAATACAAGACATGATGTTTATGTGGCTCTGCTTTAGAACTCCTTTATTATTTATTCCCCCAGTATTATTGATTTGCTTTAGTACAGGTTTGCTGTTGTACACACAAACTTATGGAATATTACGTAACAGTGTCTGATGTACTCAGCTGCTTCTAGTTTACCTTGAGGCCATCGCGATACGTTGCAGCTGCTTCACAGTAAAGACCTTCAAGTTCAGTGTTCACACTCATACAAATTCAAACGAGCTAGCTTCACATTCATAGTTCAAGGTTTGCAATCCTCTGCAACCCCTACTTGCCTTGCAGTGGCTGTGCAGGAGTCTCAGGGTGTCACTACGGCTTAATTGCTAATTAATGCGTGAGGGAGTTTGGGTAAAGACGAGCCTGAGGTTGGCTTTTGAGGAGACACTACTTCTTGCCTTTGTGATCTCTGGGAGATAAGTAGTTAAGTATTTTTTAAAATAAAACCAAGGTTTCTTCAAACTCTGGTGTCAGGCTTGACTCAGGTTGTGACATTAAGGTTTTGAGCTTTGGATTTAGCTCACGGTCCCCCCAAAAAAATCAGCTGGTTCATGTTCATTTTTTGCTTTTCTGTTTAATGAGGTGCTCTGAACTACTTTTTAATTGAAACTTCCTCCTGCTATTCATAAAGCGCACTAAAAATTACTGCATATGGAATCAGATGGCGATTACTTTAGATGCAAAGAAAAACCACAGCAAGTTTGAACAGTTTAGCAAGTGGGAAAACCTTGGTTGTTTAAAGATGTATTTTAGCCATAAAGGAACTTTTGCCTCTTACTTTGTGCCAGTTTTTTAATGTTTTTTTTTTTATCACCAGTCACTTACAAGTGTTTCCTAGGACTGGCTGAATTCTTCAGCTCCGTATGATCTTAACAATCTTGTTATCGATGTGTCTAATGTCCTTTGCATAAAAATGTGATTTTTTTTTTGGTACCGATTCTCCTGTAAAACTCCCTAAAATCTTAATAAGTACTACTTTCAGCAGTGTCACTCTTACATTGTGGTCAAGAGTTATGTCAGGAAGGGCATCTGGCGTAAGATTAAGCATGCTGATTTGTCTGCTGTGGCGACCTCTTGGGACATAAGTGAGCAGCTGAAAGGGCCATCTAACTCCAGAGATACTGCTCAGAAGCTTTTTACTGTAGAGCTGCTGCCAATTTGTGATGTACAGTGTTGAGTTAGACAATAGCCACTGATTGGCTAATACAGTATTAGTAGATGTCTAAAATTTTGGGCCCAAACAGATTATTAATAAATGGCAATCGGATAAATAGAAAGGCAGGAACCTATCTTTTTTATACTTGGTTTCCAAGTCTGTGTTGAGTAGAACACCGCAATACACGTTCAGACTTAGTAGGATTGCTCTGCTCAGTGGATTAATATTGATAAGTGACTCTTGTGTGTCTTGATGACTAAGTTTTGTAACTATGTCAGCTCTTACTGTATGTAGATGGGGATAAATATTTCTCCATGTGTTTGCATCTGTCAGCTAAATTTCTTTGGGTGGAAAAATAAGTGCTGCCCTGGAAAGACATTATTAGTTGGTTAATGTAACTCAAATGGAGCGCAGATTCTTTACTGTACTGTGTGCTTTGAGATGTGCATTAATTTTCGCTAACCTTCTTAATTATTTGTCTTATAATTGTTTCCTTCTTTTTTTTTGCCGACCAGAGGGACCCATCAAACTCTTCTGTAGGTTATGCTTGTCATGTTTGCCGTTTTGTCCCCACCCTTCTCTAGAGTCCCCCATTTCACTTCCCCCAGTTAAAAACACAAACCTGTTTGCTATATTCATCCTTCTTCACAATTATTATTTTCATGTTTCTCAAACACTTGCTGTCCTCTTTCACCATTTTCATTAATGTATGCTTGCCAACATGCTATATAAAACAACACATCCCAAAACCAGTTTTCCCTTGAAAAAAAACAAATTTCTGTAGTATTACTCCTGTGTTTGTTTAAGTGTTTATCTGAATGAAATCTGGCAACATCTGAGAGAGTCGAGTGCATACTGAGGCACAGTGACCTGCTGTGGCATGCAGATGATTAGAGCGATAGGCGCCATGCATAGTGGAATGCTGTTTACCTTTCCCATGACAGCCTTATCTTATTTGTCCCTGCTGACACCTTGTCCGTGTGGGGAATCAGGGCACCATGTCAATGTTCAGCTTCAGTGAAGCAGCACTGGTGGCTACAAATAGCTATAATCTGTCCAATAAATAGTTTGTCATCAGGCTTACCACATACACCGTGTACTTAACAGGTACACTGATCCCCCTTTGGACTTTACTGTCCAGTCAAAGGCTAATAAGCTTTATTCTATTTGGGGAAAAAATACATACAAGGCAGCGTACTTTCTGTTTTGTTTTGAAGGACTTACAGATGCATAAATAAAACGAAGTGGGACTTTGTTTTTAGAGATTAGACAGATATGGCATCTAGCTACCCAGAGAGTCATATCCATGTGTGTTACCAGTCCCAGGTACTTGTCTACCCTTTCACCTGCATGCTTATGTGAACTGTTGATTGTAGATAGGCACCCTGTCCTAACTTGTCTGTATTCTGTTTAAGCTGTTAAGATCAAGAAACCCATCAAAACCAAGTTCCGTATGCCAGTCTTTAACTGGGTGGCCCTGAAACCAAACCAGATCAATGGGACTGTTTTCAATGAGATTGATGATGAGAGGATACTGGAGGTAAAACTCTCCATTGATGCAGAGGTTATGCATCCATTTCCTCCCTAATTCCCAGGAAAATGAATTGCGAGTTGATTGCTGTTGCTTTTTAGGACCTGAATGTCGACGAGTTCGAGGAGATATTTAAGACGAAAGCCCAGGGCCCGTCCATCGACCTCACTGCGAACAAGCAGAAGGTCATCCAGAAGGGGCCCAACAAGGTGGCTTTGCTGGACTCCAACAGGGCAAAGAACCTGGCCATCACGCTGAGAAAAGTGGGCAAGACACCTGAGGAGATCTGCAAAGCCATTCAACTGTAAGCCTTCAACGGCTGTTCCCGCATGCAGTCTGTTTTCTGTTTTTCTTATAAAATAGGCTAATGATTCATGACATGTGTCCTCGTGACTCCTCATTGTCCAGGTTTGATTTACGGACTTTGCCAGTGGACTTTGTGGAGTGTCTAATGCGCTTCCAGCCCACGGAGAACGAGATTAAAGTCCTGCGACAGTTCGAGAAGGAGCGCAAGCCTCTCGAAAGCTTGACGGATGAGGACCGCTTCATGATGCAGTTCAGTAAGATCGAGAGGCTCATGCAGAAGATGACCATCATGGCCTTCATCGGCAACTTCACTGAAAGCGTGCAGATGCTTACACCGGTGAATAACGACGCTGCGTTGTCATTCTTCATTTTTTTTATGTTGCAACCATAGAAAGCAACAGCACTGTACTGGATTTGATGTCTCATTCTCACCCACAGCAACTGCATGCAGTCATTGCAGCATCTGTGTCCATCAAGTCATCACAGAAGCTGAAGAAGATTTTAGAGGTAACAGAACCATTTGTGTCTGTTATGACGCATCGTGTCAAATGCATGCGTGGTTTCCTTTGTCATTCTTGTTTGCTCCTGTCCTCCAGATTATCTTAGCACTTGGAAACTACATGAACAGCAGCAAAAGAGGAGCGGTGTATGGATTCAAGCTGCAGAGTTTAGACTTGGTAAGTTGCATTTTGTCACCTTTGAGCAAAACTTTAAAGAATTTTAGAAAATGTTTCAACATGTCTGGTTTTTCTTTCTTTGCAGCTGCTTGACACCAAGTCTACAGACCGGAAACAAACATTATTACACTACATAGCCAACGTGGTGAAAGAGAAATACACACAAGTTTCCCTTTTCTACAATGAGATGCACTATGTGGAGAAAGCTGCAGCAGGTGAGTCATACAGTGAAGTTATGTTGGGTGGAAGTGAACAGAACATAATCTGACTGCGTCTGTCAGTGCCACAGAGACAGACTCTTATCATCTGTTTCTCTTAGAGTGAACTCCAGAATTTAATTGTGTATTTTTTTTCTCTAGCCAGTGGTGCTATTTATCCATCCAAGATTATTGCGGTGTGAATTGCCAACCTGTGCAGATGTGAGTTGTAGTCTGTTTCAGCTGTTTTAGGGTGAAAGGCACGGCACACCCTAGATAGGTCACCTGTCTATGATAGGGTGATTCACGCCTATGGACAATTTAGAATAGAGACAGGTGTAACGGGAGTAAAGGTAGTGACGGTATATGAGTTTAAATATCTGGGGTCAACCATCTAAAGTAATGGACAGTGCACAAGAGAGGTGAAGAAGAGAGTGCAGGCAGGATGGAGCAGGTGGAGACGAGTGTCAGAAGGATGGCAGGATGAGTAAAAGGAGAGGTTTACAAGATGGTAGTGAGACCCGCTGTGATGTATGGTTTGGAGATGTCAAGAATTTCAGTGGGAGTAATTAGATTAGAAAGGAATACATCAGAGGGACAGCTCAGGTCAAGCGGTTTGGAGACAAAGCTAGAAAGGCAGGGCTGAGATGGTTTGGACATGTGCAGAGGGGAGCTACCAGGCAGCAGGAATAGAGGAAGACCACAGAGCAGATTCATGGATGTAGTGAAGGAGGACATGCAGAGGGTTAGTGTGACAGAGGAGGATGGTAGGATTAGGATGAGATGGAGTCAGATGATCCACTGTGGCGACCGCTAAAGGGAGCAGTTGGAAGAAGTTAATCTACTTCATGCACGTCTTTGGTCTGTGAGAGGAAGGGAATAGAAAGAAAATAGCTGTAGAAAGGTTTTTATTTCTAAAGCTAGAAAACTCATGCCACAACAATCTAGATGCTCAAACTGCACTACAGCTCTCATGAGAACAATGTGATTTAGATTTTTCGGTAACCTTTCCTTTAAACTATCCAGAAGATGATACACACTTTTCATGTACGGGGTTGTATCATGTGATCTAAACCTCCCTTGTTCCCAGTGTCGCTGGAGAACGTCCTGCTGGATGTTAAGGAGCTGCAGAGAGGCATGGAGCTGACCAAAAGAGAATACAGCATGCATGGCCACAACACCATGCTCAAAGAGTTCATCGCACACAATGAGAGCAAGCTAAAGAAGCTGCAGGATGATGCCAAGATCGCGCAGGTAAAAGGGTGATTCGTGGCTCGCAGTCAGACACTGGGACATGTATCTGGATGTAAACGTGATAGGTCCACGTACAGTGAAGGCAATGAGTCTGTGTTACTTCATTTGACAGATATCTGTGCCTTTTGCTCTTGTTTTTGCTTTTTTAAAGGATGCTTTTGATGAGGTGGTGAAATTCTTCGGAGAGAACTCCAAAACCACACCCCCATCAGTCTTCTTCCCTGTGTTTGTGCGATTTGTTAAGGCCTACAGGGTGAGTTGGATATTAGCCTCTCACACAATTGGACAGAAACAAACAAAAGCACACGCATCCGACATGCAGACTGGCTGTAGGCTTTCTTTATGTGACAGCTGTGAGGCTGGGAAGTAGTGATCCCTTCTTGTGTTTTTAATTTAAGGATTCTAAAAAAAAAAAAAGTTCTTAATGACTCCAAATCCCATCAATATGACTTAATTTAAAACATTTAGGATAATGCAGTAAAAAAAAATCCACACACTTCTCTCCATGATATATAGTAGTCTTCACTTCATTTAATTTAATTGAATTTGAACATGAATGTAAAATCTCCTCAGCAAGCGGAGGAGGACAATGAGCAAAGGAAAAGACAGGAGCAGATTATGCTGGAAAAACTTCTGGAGCAAGAAGCCATGATGGAGGAAGACCAGAAGGTAAGCACCCCACCTCCCACCCTTCTTTCCCAGCTCTCCAACTACCCTTTTCTACTTATCCCCAACCCCCTACTTTCTAGGACAGGAGTCTACAGAGGATCACAATGACCAGAAGGTAAGACAGCTCCACTTCCTCCCCTTCATCCTAATTTCCTCCAGACTCTTGATCACAGGATTAGTTGAGTGCCGACTGCCTGCTGGGCGCGCTTGTATCTAGTTCTGCAGTCTTACGCCCTGCTGAGTCACATCGCATCAACTCAGAATCAGCGATTATATGACTTGAACGGTTCAATTAACTCACACACGCCTGAATGAACTGAGGCATTTTTTGAGCTGAAAGAAATTACAAGTGGGAGAATACTTTGTCGAACACCGTGGGATGCAAAAGTTTGGGCAACCTTGTTAATAGTCATCATTTTCCTGTATAAATCGTTGGTTGTTACAATAAAAAATGTCAGTTAAATATATCATATAGGAGATACACACAGTGATATTTGAGAATTGAAATGAAGTTTATTGGATTTACAGAAAGTGTGCAATAATTGTTTAAACAAAATCAGGCAGGTGCATAAATTTGGGCACTGTTGTCATTTTACTGATTCCAAAACCTTTAGAACTAATTATTGGAACTCAAATTGGCTTGGTAAGCTCAGTGACCCCTGACCTACATACACAGGTGAATCCAATAATGAGAAATAGTATTTAAGGGGTCAATTGTAAGTTTCCCTCCTCTCGTAATTTTCTCTGAAGAGTAGCAAGATGGGGGTCTCGAAACAACTCTCAAATGACCTGAAGACAAAGATTGTTCACCATCATGGTTTAGGGGGAGGATACAGAAAGCTGTCTCAGAGATTTAAGCTGTCTGTTTCCACAGTTAGGAACATATTGAGGAAATGGAAGACCACAGGCTCAGTTCAAGTTAAGGCTCGAAGTGGCAGACCAAGAAAAATCTCAGATAGACAGAAGCGACGAATGGTGAGAACAGTCAGAGTCAACCCACAGACCAGCACCAAAGACCTACAACATCATCTTGCAGCAGATGGAGTCACTGTGCATCGTTCAACCATTCGGCGCACTTTACACAAGGAGATGCTGTATGTGAGAGTGATGCAGAGGAA
>VVHJ01005036.1:0-10282 GCA_015107715.1 Tylochromis polylepis | reverse complement strand
GGGGGATTGAACCAAAGCGGAAGCGCCATTCAGTGTTTTAGTCATTTAGTCCAGCATCATTTTCCATAGCATAAAGTATATATTTGTAGTGGATGTTCTGTGAAGACCAAATATATATGAAAAACAAAATAAAACAAAAAAGACAGTTGTTCTTGAGAAAAGAAACAGGCCTGCACTCTGTCAGTTTGCATGTTTTATTAGACCAGACTTGGCAAGAGCTGCCATCCCTCTCTATCACTGTCAGAGCTTTCCTTGCTAATGGAGTGTAATAAAACATGAATTTCTTGTTTGTCTTAAACAGGTAATGCTGCCACCGCCTTTGGTAAATCTGTTTGGTCTTCAGAGGTCAAGAAACAAACAAATACTTTAAAAGCAAACTCTTTGTTTGAAATCTAATTCATTAAAATGACCATGAAACATCTTTATTAGGTTTTAGTAAGCATTCCACAAGTTGCACGTCTTTCCCCCTCAGGACTATCACACAGCAAGCACTCAAACTGAAAGAGCCAGTGTCAGCTTGCCTTGATAACTGCTCTCTCATCGACCGATCAGCAGTTTATCCACAATGCGCATGTGCAAATCACCAGAAGAAAGCTGCTGGCTTCTCAGCTTGCTCAGCTAGAGACAGACATGCCCATAAAATGAAGACAGCTACAGTTTACTATGAGTGTGAAACAGTCAGAGCTTTCAATGATAGTAGCTGATTGTGGCCACAAGATGCAATGTAAAGGATGTTAAGGATGGATGCAAACAGACAAGGAGCTCCATAACAGATGAAATGAGAGAAACTATTTTGACAAAACAAGCTTGTCCTGATGGAATGGTAGTGATATACACGTGTGTGTTTAAAAGGAAAAATATATATATCTGTAGTCAGTCTTTGTTGTCACTTTTTTAAATTATTTATTTCATATTGTCATATAACTCTGTTTAGACTCAGGGCATGCTTCTGTTCAAAGAAACAATCTCCACATTAATACACTGAATATGAAACTGTACTGTGATTGTCCTTTTTTTCCATCTAATGTCAGATTAACCAAAATGCTTTAAGCTCAGTTTTAAAAATTCTGTATTGTCAGAAAGCTCACAAAAGAAACATCAACATCTATGGAATTCCTTGCAGGTGCAAAGAAAGTGCATGTTTAATGTGAAACCTAAAATTTACTCTGTGAGGTGGACCTTTTGGTAGAATGGAGGAAACTGTAGCAGCTTATTAGCTGTGTTCCACCATCCATTTCTGTTGATACTCCTCTGTTAGAGACAGTAGAGGAGGTTGATGTGAACTAATAGAGTTGCAAAAAATTGTGTGAACCTTTTTCCAAACAAATTATACTTTGTTTAAAAGCACTAAGGCTCATGATTGTAACTGGCACAGCAAGAAGTACATTGTAACAGGAGTGTGTACACATCAGAATTGTAGTTTCTTCCTTTTCTGTTGTCTATAGGGGCACATTGATAAATTACTCTGGGCTATACACTGTTTTCACTGTAGGAGTCTGAAAACAAAGCGCTTCCAAGCTTTTAGTCTATGAAGGGGTAAAGGTTAAGGGTTTAAAGTGCTGGAGTTGGCGAAAATTACACAAAAAGTTCTTTCGGGTGAATAAATTTATACTTGATTCCTCCTACCACTGAGTAACACGACTGTTGTCAGACATGGCTGATTGTTGCAACCAGCAAATTGAACTTGAAGTGTTTTGGTGAATTTGGCACAAGATTGACACGGTAAATGAGTACAGTTTTTCGCATGTTAGATTATTTTGGTGCTTGAAGTTCTCAAGATTAACATGGTGTATATAGGCCCTTTGAGCCCTACCCTCCTATTATGTCCGGTCAGAAGACTGCAGCAGTCACTGCTCTTCCCCTTCTTCTCTCCTTGTTAACTGTACCCTCTGTTTTGGCTTGTAGGCTAACAAAGGAACAGGAAGGGTTTTGCCCCACTCAGGATTTGTTGTAAACCTTAAGGTTTTCCAGGAGCTCAGAACTATGGTGAGCTCTGACCAATTTCATCCAATTCAGACTGGAATGATGCAAGCCCAGCTTCTG
The DNA here is from genome assembly GCA_015107715.1 of Tylochromis polylepis. Lineage (NCBI taxonomy): Eukaryota > Metazoa > Chordata > Actinopteri > Cichliformes > Cichlidae > Tylochromis > Tylochromis polylepis. Next base: position 8,239 of record VVHJ01005036.1, on the reverse strand, counting down.
GCAGAGCACCCCTCCCTCTCCCATCCACTAGCAGATTAATAGATCTGTAGGTGACGAAGGAAGAAAAAAGATTGAGGTTTAATGGTAGTAAAAGGTCTGTCTCTCCAATCTGCTGCTGAGACGCTCTGAAACAGCAGAGTGCGCTGCTGCTAGACAACAGAGTTTCTCTCTTTTACACTTACTTCATGCTGCAGTGCAGATCATTAGTGTTAATGTAAACCTAATAGTTAAATGCTACAGCAAAAAAGTAAGACCTAAGACAGTGTTGTATCTATGACATATCATGGTACTATATGCTATACTTTAAAATTTGATAACTGGCCAGTCATAGTAACCTATTCCGATCATTCAAAAATATCTGATAATCTGACAAAATAATGGTATAGCTTCATATAATAAATATAGCATATTATAATTTATGTATTTAAGATAATTGTACCAAATCTAAAGTATACCATAATGTACTACAGTGCAAGATACAGTGTGATACTCTACAGAGCATACTATACTAATATATGTTTTATATCTGGTAATGACATACCACTATACTGTACTACATCATGTATTGCTTTTGATTGTATATTTCCAAAATGGATTTTACTACGCATTGTCTGTTCCTGTAATCTGTAGCAATATATTTTACTATGACACTATAATAACATGTAACACATAGTATCGCCGTTCTGATTGGCCATTTACTCTGCACTGTGCTTACTGTCATCCAAGACTATTCCAGTGTATCCGGGGAGACTGTGTGGTCCCACCCTCTGCAGTGATTGGCGGCTCAGCAGTGTGTTGAGGCCTGCAGCAGCTTTCTCTACCTCTCCAGTGTTACAGTGACTCCCAGCTGCCTGGTCTCTGTGCAGCTGCTGCTGTTAAACAGAGCTGTATCACTGTAGGTGCAGGGAAGCTTCCTCCCCATCTTCCCAGTCTGTCCAGTTTTCTATCAGAGTTGGCCTGACTGAAAATACACTGGACACTCTCCTTTATTATCTGCAGTCCGCCTGAGCTCTGCATGCACTGATGAAAGCCCATGGCATTGCATGCAGAAAAGCATGGTTTGGGGACTGACATGTATCACTTTGAACTTAAGATTTCTTCTATGGATCCACTGAAAGCTGATAACCATTCATGGCAGATATCCTGTATAAAAGCAGAGAAAAGCCAGAGTTCTGTTCAGGTTGAATGGCTGGAGAACACTAAGGCTGACTACATGAATTAAGTTTTTGGCATTGCCTATTAGACTGATGGTCAGTGAGTTGACAGTATTTAACAGGGGAACCACATCGTCCACTCACTACTGTTAATGAACCTTGTTTATGCTTGCCTAATTCAGACGTATCACCTCCTGAAGCAGTTCACTGCTTTGACAGTGTAACAATTTACTCAGCATCTATCAGTCCCTGTACTGTTTGTAGGACTGTCCAATTTGCAATGATCAAAGCATGGTTGAATCTTGTAATAATAACAGGTGATATTGTATCAAACAGACCTCAACAAACCATAGTACTTAAAGATCTGTAAGATTTTGTTTTTCCTGAAGTAGTTTTCTCAGGCAGCGCTCACTCCAAGGTTGTTTTGTGCCCAACAAGCCTCTTATGATCTTCCTAATCTCATGAAACTTTTGCTAAGCTTAAATGCAAACACATCCAGCGCATTGTCAGATACCTCATTCCAATTGTCTGATTTACTGAGTTTTTGAGAGCAGTACTAGGCCAAGGAGTATACACTACCTGCCAGCCCTTATTCAATTTCCTAAGGTCAACTTGGATAGTTTCTTTGAAAAAAAAGTTTTTTGACCCAAACAATAAATCATGTTATTAGTAACTGCATTATAAATTATTCTGGCAGTCCTATTTGGATGCTTTCACTGAAAGGGCTGGGTGTCCTGTGTTGATACAATACCTTTTGCTTGATCCATACAAAAATGGAAGTGTAAAAAGTAGTGGTTTTACAAAGAGGTTTGCAAAGGATCATTTTTCTGGCTCAGACCAACAACATCCAGGAGTGCATGTGAAATGATCAATATTTTTTTTGTGTGTGAATTAAACACAGAAGGTGAAATAGAGAAATTAACAAGTTTTATGTTGTATATAGATTAATTTTTATTACCTTTAGACACAGCTATATTAACCTGTCAGTGTGAACTTCCAACAAGAACAAATGTGTATTACTCAAAATGTTAAAAGACAACTTAAGACAAATAATGCAGTTTACACATATTTCTTAAAACTGAAGTGAAAAAGTGTTCCCCTGCCATACTCATGGTTGTTAGAATTTATAGTTGATTGAAAACCATCTTGTTCTGATCTCCACTAAACATTGCGAGGTGTTGGCTGTCGGGCTGTTGCAGCATCTGACCTGCAGCTGTAGTCAGGATAAGAATAGAGCATTGGACTGCTTCCTCTGCAGACATGATATTTGCTCCAGTTACTGCAAATACCATCACGCCATATGTCTGTGTAGGTTCTTAGTCATCCAGGTCATGGTAGTCTTGAGAGCTTGAGAAAACAAGGCAATTGGACTGCTTTAGGTTTGCAAAGATGTTTCCCCTCTCTTCTGAGAGAACTGAAGAAGCTTCTTGGAGAAGTGAAACATCTTCTCAAACCTAAAAAAGTCCATTTGCCTTCTTTTCTGAGGCTCTCAAGATCACGCCATACCCAACCCCTCTTGCACCCCCCACCCCACTGACCTGTACCCTGATCCAGCTGAAGAATGGCTTCTAATGGCAACCAGCCACCTCTAATGCCTGTTGTTATAATAATAATATAATAATGTTGCCTTGACTGTCAGCAGCAGAGAGCTCTGGTTAGACTGGGAGAATCCCAGTAACAACATATTGTTTATAAAGTATTGACTGTCTTTTCTTACTTCCTTTTTCTCCTCTCATCCTCCCTGCTCACAGATAAATGGCTCTTTTAAGTTGGGAGCTGCTCGTGTTCTGTCTAGCTGGCAGATGCAGTGCCTAGTCCCCGGCCTCCAGGACAACGCCAACATGAATGGAACGTCCGAGCAGGCCGACATCCTGCCTCCAAACTGCATGGTCAAGGATCGATGGAAAGTGGTGAGTCTGGAAAGCTCCCATTCCCCCGTTCAGGTTACACATTCTGCAGTAGTGCGTTTAAAAGCTTTGGGTGTCCGATTTCCCCCATACATTGTGTATTTATATCATCTTAGCTGGTATGCATATTTGTTAACTGTTTACTATCCACTTGTTTTTTTTGTGTGTTTTTTTTTTGTGTTTTTGTTTTTTTGCTGTTTTCATCCAAACACTCGTTCCCCCAGAATTTTAAATATAAATAAAACAGAATCCAATCCTATATTCAATTGACAGTAGTACAAAGACAAATGTTAAACTATGTATTTTTGGTGATTATATGTTTATTTTGATTGAGATGCCACAACATGTCTTGAAAAATGCTAGAGCAGGGACATGTTTCCTACTGTTTTGCATTACATTTTATTTGAATAGTGCTTTGAACTGAGGAGACCAGCCAGATTTAGAAGTCAAATATTTCTCCATTCTTTCTAGATGAAGAATTTCACCTCCTCAAAAGTTCTCAGCCTCTTTTATCTATGTTTTTTTAAACCAGTCAGTAACCCCTGGAAACCTCTGGTGTCTTATGAAAACTGCATATTCCTTGGCCCAGTTGGCAAGTGGTTGCTGGGAATTGCTGGCTATTGCTGGGTGAAACTGGTCACAAAGAGGGTGCCATTCCCAAAATCCCTTTACAATCGCTTGGTTGCTAGCAGATCCACATGATCACCCATAGGTTCCATGGAAGATGCCAATTTGTTTTCAAACACCTGCTAGCTAAACTACTAAGAAGGAACTTGAAAAAGTGAGATACGGGTGGAAATGGAGAACGTTCACCTTCAAAAACAAACCTCTTTCAACCAGTTGATGAATAAGCATTTTTTCCTAGTTACCAATGGGTGCAAGGCAATCACCAATGAGTCACTATGCCTAACTGACCTGTTGCAAATTGCACTGTTACGAAATCATTAGTATTGACATATTTCAGTTTCTCCAGTTGCAGGTATAATTTCTTCCCTGTTTGAACACTGGATGTGTAGTTATTGTACTTTTTTCATTCAAATAAAAGTTTCGAATGCTCTGTCATTCATTTGTTTTGACACTTTATATAGCTTCCTTGCTTTCTGGGAAACAGAGTTGTACATTTTTACACTTAAAATGTTTAGTTAGGTCTCCTGTGTAAATGTAACCTTTTTCCATATACAAATGATACATGATACACAGTAAACAATTTTTAAACAAATTTTATCTTTTGTTCTGATTTTATTTTCATACAAAAATTTCTATATCAGGATCAGAATATGTTCTGTTGTTCTGGTTGTGTTATAAAGAAAAATGAAATCCTGAAGAAAAACACAAATCCTTTATAAGCAATATTAAAAAGATGAGATGATTGTCAAATCACTGATGCTGAATTGTCCTCAGAAAGCTTTTCAAAACATTATGCTGGCAGTTTAGCCTGATGTTCACCTAAATAAATTGAAATTTAAACTGGTAAAGAATTCAAACATTTAAATTTGAGTGATTAGTTGAAAGACAGTTTTCTTTCTTTTCTGTTTGAGCTTCCTTTGGATTCTGAAGTACAAGGTTACTTAATATAGCTCCTGTTTCAGCCAGTCAGATTGCAAAATGAAGCCTGACGTCTGTTTGCACTTCACTAATCAATTTACTGTGTCCACTGAGCTGCAAAGACCCAACACATCATGAACTAAAGATAAAAAAGAATGAAGAGATAATATGAGCTTGGGAGATGGATAAAAAAGGTAATCGTGGGACAGAAGATAATTCAAAATTCAAGTTAGAGGGATGTAGGAAAAATGAAGGGGAGAAGTAATCTTTAAAGTTCCCTCAAGGTTAAAGTTTTTTTGGAGATTACAGTATGTTGTTGGACCTTTATTTTGGTGGCTTTGCTGTTACTTTAAGATAATTAAGAGCTCTTTGCCCTGCATCCTGTGTTCCAGCTAAAGAAGATTGGCGGGGGTGGGTTTGGGGAGATCTATGAAGCCTTGGACTTGCTTACGCGGGAAAATGTGGCCCTAAAAGTGGAGTCAGCCCAGCAGCCCAAACAGGTGCTAAAGATGGAGGTGGCAGTGCTGAAGAAGCTGCAAGGTAAGCGCTGCAAAAGCATCTCCTACATTGATTGCTTTGGGCTGGTGGTCCACTGTGGAGATGATAAGGTTTCATTATTAGGACAACCACAACTGACTGCAAAGAACAGTAGACTCTTTACTGAAATAAAACATGACCAATAAGTTGTTTATGCAGGCTTGCAGTTGTGGAATTGTTAGTGAGTAGAATTCAAGAATGTTTTCTTTTTTTTAGGTCCAACTTTCAGAGTGTAATTGAACCCCTTTTATCTTCACCCCACAGCGTTTTTTTTTAGCAGCAGGGCAGTGACCTTTCAAGATTCTTTGTCTTGTAAGCCTCCTACGCTGCTTACTATTTATTTCATATGACAGAAGGGAGATATGGCCTACATTCCCTCTTCTCCATCACACTTGGTTGTTTGGACTTGTGTTTCACTTTCAGAAACACAAGACTTTGTGTTTCACTTCTTCAGTTCTAACTGAACCAACTGAAGAAGCTTCTCAGATGAGAGGTGAAACGTCTTCAAGGTAACTTAAAGAAGTCCAGACGCTTTTCTTTCCAAGCTCCTTATACAAAGGGTGGGGTCCCCACTCTGGCTCAAGGACAAGTCGCTTCTCCACTTGAAGTTTTTATGCTCGCGACGTCATTTGTGTCGTGGGTGTTGCGTGAGGATTTTCACATCACATCCTGTGTCGTGAGACACAATCTTTGTGGCGTGTTGGCCGGATGCACATCTTGATTTTTGTAACTTTGTGCATTGTGCTGCAGTCGTCGCAGCTGGCTTGAAGACACAAGTGTACGATCATGCTGGTTTTTCCTGTCTATTTACTGTAATGAGAATACTACACAGAAGCTCAGAAACATACTGACACACAGGGTGAGATAATGCAACTGTTTGAAAACTTGAGTTTGTGGAAACAGTTGACAAAGTCTTGGCTTCCGGTTTTGACTTCTGCTCCTCCTTATCAGCACGTATGACGTGATATTGTCTGAGTGGCGACACCTTTCATTTTGGAGAATACTAAAACGGCTTCTTGTGCCTTAACGACAAGTATAAATGGCTGCGTCTGTGTGATAACGGTGTGTTTTTAACAAAGCGACCACTGCACTTAGCAAAGTGACCACTGTGGAGGGTATATTGGCACCCTCCGCAGAATAGGATATCCCTTTATTGTGATTTGGGGTGATTTGGGGTGTTCCACACCAACTGTGCAGATATAAAATATAAATAGCAGACAGCAGGTATAAATAACAAACATGAGAAATACATACAAATATATTTCTCATTGCTCACCACCACGCCTGCATCACATAGATGCAGCCGTTTATACCTGCCATTAAAGTGCAAGAAGCCTCTGTAGTATTCTCCTAAACAATAGTTGTTGCAACTCAGACAATATCGTACGAACTGATGAGGAGGAGAAGTCAAAATTAGAAGCCAAGGCTTTGTCGAGTGTTTTTTTGCAAAGTTCTCTCCACAAACTCAAGTTGTTCTCTTTTTAATTTATATTTTTCAGTCTTCATTTGAGAGAAACAGTGAAGAGTGGAGGGAGAGAGAGAGGATAAGACATGCGGCAAGGGGCCGCGGGTCAGATTTGAACCCGGGCAGGCTGCTCCCAGCCATATGGCATGTGGGCGCCTGCTCATCTCAGTGAGTTAAACCAGCACCCACAAACTCAAGTTTTTAAACAGCTGGAACATCTCCCTCTTTGTGTCAGTATGTCTATGAGCTTCTGTGTGAGATTCTCATTAAAATAGTGGGGAAAAAACCACACGATTGTACACTCATGTCTTCAACCCAGCTGTGAGTTACAAAAATCAAGAGGTGCACCTGGCCAATGCGCCATGCACAATGTCTAGTGACACAGGATGTGATGTAAATATTTGTTATGGATCACCCACTACACAAGCAACGTGGCGAGCATAAAAATGGACTTACATCGGTCTGTTGTGGTGATGAGGGAATTCAGGGAAGAGTCCAGTCATTCAAGAGTGGCTCAAAACAGAGGCACTAGTCCTCCACATTGAAGGGAGCCAGTTAAGGTGGTTTGCATATCTGATATAGATGGGCGCCTCCTGGGTCAGGAGTTTTGGGCATGAGAGAGTAAATCTCTCAACTGGCCCAGATAATGTAGAGGAAATAGCTATTGAAACATAAAATAGATACATCTCTGAAAGAATTTAATCCAGTATGTCATTTCATTTTCAGTATGCTAAATAAATAATTCTTTCTAAATCTAATTAGTTTAACAGAACAATATTCGTTTCGTCGAAGTTGTGGTGCATTAGGAGAGTGTTTATTAGCCTCCTCGCTCTTCTTTTTCCCTTCTAGGTAAAAATCATGTCTGTAAGTTTATTGGCTGTGGGAGAAACGACAAATTCAACTATGTCGTCATGCAGCTTCAGGTGAGTCACTGTGTGGATGCATGTAAATGAAAGTCTTTTATTGGGAAGCATAACAGTGTAGAGGGAGACATAACATACAGTAATACGGCAGATTATTTCTTTAGCATTTAAAAAATTCTGCTTTGAGGAAGCACACCAAAGGCTGCCCTTTGTCACCGATCCTGTTCATAATTTTTATGGACAGGATTTCTAGGCGTAGCCAAGTGGCAGAAGGCTTTCGCTTGGGTGGTCTCAGAATCTCATCTCTGCTTTTTGCGGATGATGTGGTTCTGTTGGCTTCATCCGGTGATGGCCTCCAGCTCGCTTTGGAACGGTTCGCAGCCGAGTGTGAAGCGGTGGGAATGAGAATCAGCACCTCCAAATCCGAGGCCATGGTCCTCACCCGGAAAAGGGTGGAGTGCCCACTCCGGGTCAGGGATGAGTCCTTACCCCAAGTGGAGGAGTTTAAGTATCTCGGGGTCTTGTTCACGAGTGAGGGGAGAAGGGAGCGGGAGCTCGACAGACGGATTGGTGCTGCGGCTGCAGTGATGCAGACGCCGTACCGGTCTGTTGTGGTGAAGCGAGAGCTGAGTGTAAAAGCGAAGCTCTCGATTTACCGGTCGATCTACGTCTCCACCCTCACCTATGGTCACGCGTTGTGGGTAGTGACCGAAAGTACGAGATCGCGGATACAAGCGGCAGAAATGGGCTTCCTCCGAAGGGTGGCTG
>VVHJ01005027.1:0-10474 GCA_015107715.1 Tylochromis polylepis | reverse complement strand
TATTTATCCCATCTCTCACTGTTCTCTAATGGCGCTGTGACTTTTTGTTTTATAACTCATGCACAGCACTGCTGTGGTGCTTTAATGCTATATGCATACAACACTTCCTCGCCGAGTGAAAAAGCAAGCATTTAGCAGACAGTGAAGTATAGTAAGTATTGCGTTCAAAATACGCATTGTGCTCCAAATACTTAAACAACGGATATAAATGTACTTGAAACTTTCTTCCCCTGTCAACCCACGTAACTGAAAATTACGACAGTAACAGACACTGTCAACTGACCTACTGTCACGGGGACAAACGCTGACATGTAATAAACAGTACGTGGACCGCAACAGTGCTAAAATTATGTCATTATCACTTCCAAATAAATAGGAAGGCTTCTTAACGCAACTTATGTGGCTGAGGCTAATCCGCTACTTAGCAGGCTAGGCTAATGTTAAATCTCTGGCACATTCAGTGTCTATCATAAAGCCTGATAATCGAATAATAAACAACTATTACGGACCAAGCTTCAGCTACAGAATGACTGCATATGTGGCCGACCATTTTTTAATCACAATATCAGTAAAGCCAGTTCAGGAAGGCTAGCTTGGCACGGTGGCTTTGCTAATGCTAGCTGGTGTCGGTTCCTGTTTGAGTGCATTTTACAACAAGCGGCTAACGTTAGCCAACGTAGGGCACTGCTAACCGGCTAATGTTAGCAGTTACTAGCACGAACAGTTGTATTGTATATTGTATAACGACAGCTGACCACGACATCTCTCGCTTTTATTATTAACTACGGAGTGTGTAATACACACATACCTCTCTAGAAACCCCAACGAAAATATGTATTCGTGGTTGGACACGAAATAAGGTTCTTGTTTCTGTTGCCAACCCCAATCCGATAAGACGATGACACCAAAGTAGCTTACGCTATCGCCAGCAGGAGAAAAAAATTACACTTCCGGTTTTCTTCTTCACCGCTGGTGTAGCAGTCGAAACATTACTTAGCAAGTGCTTTACTGTCACTAGCTGCCCAATCGCAATCCTCCTGGAAGTCCAGTACCGTCTAACAAACATGGTTACCCTCCAGTAACTGTCTTTTAATCATAACATCCGTACTTACATTTGTAGTCAGTCACCAAGTAGCACTTGTACCACTTAACATACTACACAGCGGTCTGTCTGTTGCGAGGGCCTCAGAGGGCCTCTCGGTGCTTTATGCTGGTGCTTAAATTTGAGTTTGAAACAAAACACGGACTAAATAACATAAAACATTCCACAAGGCCTTTAATAATTTCAATGAATTTCTTTTTATTTGACTTCTGCCACCAGCTACAAACACTTAAAATCATTTAATCAGAAATTTCATCACAAATGCTGAACAAATATTAAAGGATTACTTCAGTTACTTTAAACATCAAGTTTAGTTTACTCATCATAGAGAGTGTCACAAAGCCTGTGGAAACATTTGCATAAGCATTAGGTGTTATTTTTTTTTTTTTAATTTTGTTGGTATGGGTGTGAGATCCACAATTTGGGGAGCTCGACTGCTTCCTGAGAGCAAAATGGGCAGGGCAGGGCAGCCCCCCCTTTTCTTTTTCCTTTTTCCTTAATTACTGTAAATAACAATCATCACCTCTTGCATTGCACTGCTCTCCAGGGAAAACTGGGGTCCTGAGAGTCACGAGGACACTCTTTGCAAATATGACCATCTGTCCAAAAAGTGTTGCACATAAAGAAATTGTACTTCCTGTTGGCAGAAATAGGAACACAGAAAAACAACCCAAGGTACTGATCCAACCTCCAACCTCCCTAGATTCCAATCTGATGATGCATCTACATGATATCCTATCCAACCCAAGCTCCAGAGGTCCCATTGTTCGTACTCAGACAGGTCTAAGGTTGCGCTGACTTTATGATGAGGCCCTATACAATATTAGTTGGATAGGTTGAGAATTGTTTTGTTGCTATGTGTCTAAATATCCTCAAATGTTCATTTCAGCTTTGCTGGATGACTTACTTTCATTATCAAAACTGGAGTAAGTCAGCTAAAACATCAGTGCAATAGAACTGTTTTGACTTTGACCTAGTTCATTTACAAGAGAATAATACAACTATTACAAGTCTGCTGTAGTTTTAACTTGTGCCTGCTGGAATTTGACTTTTCGTTCTTTTATTCCTGCAGCATTCACTTCACAGGACCAACATGTCTTCTAATCGAACGCAGCAGCTTCCTGCTTGATTCCAAAGTGACTGAAGAGAGGTCGGATGAAGTGAGGGGTCAGCAGTGATCACTCTGGCTTCTTACAGCTGCTGAACTGTAAGCTCCTTCTTCTCAGCTTTTCGGGCTGGAGAGACGCAAGGAGAGAAAACTCGCGAAAGACATCAGTGCAGGAGATGTCACCTGAAACAGTGGACACTGAAGTCAAGGATCTGTCCCACTGCAGGGCACCATGGAGAATTACCAACCTTCTTTTAGAATATGCAATACATTACTGTGAAAAAATCTTGAGACACCACTGATTTTTTTTTTGTTGCTAACACCAATCTATGACTGATACTGTTTCATTGTGAGTTTTACTATCTAGCAATGCTTTGGCAGTGTGGTTGGGATCGTTGTAATAATGAAAAATGAAGCTGTCACCAGTCAGATGCTTTCCAGATGGTATTACATGGTGGATCAAAATCTGATGGTATTTTTCTGTGTTCGTAATTCATTTAATTTTTACAAGATCCCCAACATCACTGGCTGAAATGTCAAACCATGGCGATGCCGTAGACACTCACTGTTGTACCTCTCTCTTGACCTCCTCCATACAGACTGATGAAAATTTGTACCAAAAATATCAAATTTGAATTCACCACGCCTTTAGAAATGTCGCCACTGTTTTTTAGTCCAGTTCTTGTATATTTGGCATATGTCAGCATTTTTGCCCCGTTTCCCTTGCCTAAGAATGGAATATCCTAAGAATCTAGCCACCCTTGCACTGAGACCATTTCTGATGAGGCTTCAGTCAGCAGTAGATGGATCAAATGAAGGGTCAGATGCATATCTCAGAGCCTGGGTCAGGTCTCTGCTGTATTTCTAACCTGTTTCTTAAGCACATGACTTTCAGATACTGTTAATTTGTAGTTTTTGAAAATCCTTCCCATGTCCAGTTCCTCAACATTTTAAGCACATGCTGAAAGCCATGTGGACATATGTTAAGTTTTAAGCTAATATCTCTTTAGGAATCACCTCATTGGTGCAAAAATAATGTTTTATCTACATGAAAGGGTGTTAACCATTTGTCAGTAACATGATGACTAAAAATAAAATTTAAAAATGGTTGTTTGGAAAGTTGTCCGTCAGGACAAGCCTGGTACATCCCTGAAGTCAGGAGCATTTTTATACATGAATGAATCATCAGTGCTGAGTGGTTCAACAAATTAAAAAAAAAAAATCCTGGAAATCATGAGACACAAAGGCTGCAGTAAAGTGCAGTGAAAAAGCAGCAAATATCCAAAGATAAGCTTTGAGCTATTACTCAAGACCACTTTTTTTTTTTTAAATGACACAAACGTCTGGGTCATTAGAAGCAAAACATTAAGAAACAAGGGGCGACTCAAGACTTTTGTACAGTACTGTATGTAAGCAAAAAGCCAGCAAATCCAACAACCCACTATCCATGATCCATTATTGAGGAAGAAAGATCAGATTAATGCTTGCATTGCATACCCAAGAAAGAGAAAAGTTCCCACACCCTCATATTTTTGCGTAGCTCCTAAGTCTAGCCCTGTGAATCATGGCACATACAAGTAAGTAACCTTTATGTCCTCTTAAATGGGTTTCCTGGAAACTTAATAGCAAGTCTGGAACTTAAAGGGAAGTAGTGGCGAGCATCCTGTTTATTTCCAAAAAATGTCTGAGCCATGAGTACATGGCTCAGACATTTTTTTGTTTTTACTTACCAACTCTCATTGAATGTGGTCACAATGACAGTTTAACTATATAAATACTACATTGTAGTTGTCTTGGCACATCCTCCTTAAGGCAATGTTCCTGTGCCTCATTTATAAGAAAGGGAAAAGACTGGCAGCATTAGCACAGCAAATGTTTTCCAAGGTTATCCATAAAAATGTGTGTGTGGGGGGTGGGGCAGGGGGCCAGAGAGCAAGAACCTCAAGTTAAACCGCAACCACCAGAGCAGGAAAAATCATAGTATCACGCTAGTGTGCCACAGCAAGACAGCCCAGGATGCTTCACTCACTCTATCTCGAACATCCTTAGATTTTACTCTCCTGCTGCTCGGGGTACGTCCTGTGGTAACAGAAGCAATGATATGTCAGTCAGTGGTTATTTCCTCAAGTGGACATGTGTCATTTGTCTTTAGTGTTAAATTGAAGGAATTAGACAGGACTTTTTTTTTTTTTAGTGATGGTGTGACAATGCTTGTGAGAGCACATACATGTTTTACACACTGGAGACACTGAATTATTCAAGGCACAGTGTTGCTGCTGCAGGCAAGAAGATGAAGCACTGTTTCAATACCCATAAGACTGAATGCTTAAATTATCCTTAAATAGTAGAGTCTGGAGGCATCCATGTGTACACCTCAGTAATATTTCACAACATGAGACTAATCGGTTTATTGCTTTGAATAAGCCAAGTGCTACCAAAAGTTTGTAAATCACCAAAGACACACCAGAGTATTCTGTAAAATAGCACTCTCCCAGCATCTGGCTATATGGATTACAACCACAGCCATATTTATTATTATCCGATAAATTAGAGCAGCTATCATCCGGAAAAAAAATGCTGGGAGAATGTTACACAGAGAAGATGAGAGAGGGAACAGCAATGAAAATAAGAAGCAGGCAGCAGGGTTAACGGATCCATTTCAGTTTCTCAGTTTTATTGTATGCATTTTGTTTTTTCCCCTTAGTGCTTCTAAAGACATGGAAGAGAGTATTCCAAAGATATCCAAATGCCAGTAAACAGAAGAACGCCCGCAAGTTATTCAGAACCGTGTCACAGTTCTACCCGACCGGCTGTTTTTCAAAGACAATGAAAAAACAAACTTTAAACAGAATCTGTGACCGAATGCTGAGAGGCAGGAAGTTGGCATTAAGTTAAAATATGCAAGTGTACTATTTACAGCATGTTTGCGCCTTTAACCACTCTTAAGTCAATACTACACACAAATGGACACAACATTTAATACTTCCGCAAGGGCGACAGCTCTTAACAGTTTGGTCACAGTAGCTTCACATCACCCCCCCAGACTGGTTCTACTTGCAGTACATTGAACTATTGCATCTATCAGGCAAGTCACATCTCTGTATCTTCTTCTGAACATGTGAGCACCAACAGTGTTTCTACCACTCTCACAACTCAGAAAGGATGGTAAGAGTATCCTGTATATACCCAAAACAATTCTTCTTTTTTTCCCCTTTTTTTAAAACACGATGTTATACAACAGTGTCAGATACTTTCCCTTTAAAAAAAAGTCTTTGGCAGAGGAAAATAAAACCACAGTATTAAAAAAAATTGAAAGAAATGAAAAGAAAAGAAGAAAAGTCACCACAGATTTGTGTGTGGATGAAACAATGGCACAGAGGTGCAAAAAGGAAGAAACTTCTGACACCAGAGAGGTCATGCTTTTTTCCACAGGACTGCACTGCACAAAGTGATCAAATTACAGAAAAAAATATTCATCATGCTCAAGATGCAAAGAAGGTCAAACTTTCCAAAAATCTAGCAAAGAATACAGAGGATATTCTTGGCACTGACCTAGGTATGCAAGTCCTGTCACGACACGTTAAGTAGGCTCTATAATTTCGCCATAACACGAATATTTTCCTATAATATTACCATTTACAGGAAACTGGAGAGCTTTTTATATTTTCATGAGTAACATGTTCTGTAAATGGAAGTGAATTCCATGATGCAATTTTACGTTTCTGCACGTCGTCACTGCTCTGAACTGTTTGCACGGTTATTACTCAAATAATGAGTCACTGTGAATTCAGAATTTCCTCAGTGCAATCAGAAGTTCCATTGATATGCTTGCAAAAGCTAATGAGAAGTGGCACATTTCACTGCCAATACGAGAGTACTCTGTAATCTAAGGCAATTTGAAAGTTTTCTGACTGCTATTAGTGTACAATATATCTAAAGACTTCTGTCATAAATTCTGAATAAGGATTTTAGATTGAAATGACAATCATTAACAGAAATGCTGATATAAAACTGCATCCAAGAATGCATTGCACTGGTCCTCTGGAAAGATAAATAAAAAAAAGACATCATTAAAATAGACAATAAATTGACAACAACTTGACTAGACAAGAACAATGTAAAAGCTAAATGATAATTCTGTATATGGGAAAAGTGCACAGTCTTTTTTTTTCCTTTACATATTATTTAACTGTCTCTCAGTATCCTTTGACACATGCACTCTCCTGTTCACTCACTCACTCATGACGACACAAAGTATCTTACAAAACAGGCGAGGGTCTCTTCCCCACAAGCCCTTCAATATTTTTGTCACAGTTTCACTTTTTCCTTCCTGACCCCCTCTTTATACACAGTAAAACTACCCTGCCCACCTCTACTGCAGCTTGTCAGTTGCTCTTTTTCTTTTTAGTTATTGGAATAAATACCATATTGTTTTTACCTCATGCCACAGTACACAGTTTCTAAATGTCTAAATATGCATATTTACATCTCTGATGAACAAGAGATGGGTACATTGGATGTCACACAGATGGTCTGGATAGATATAAAGTGTACAGGATTAATGCAGCGAGATTCTTCCGAGGTAAGAGCTGTTAGGCAACAAAAATAAAACACCCACACCCTCATACAGGAGGTTACACCATGTAATGAAGTTAGAGCATAACCCTGTTAGCGAAACATCAAGAAAGCAGATGTCATTTTACTGGCTGTGTTGTGTAGCTAGCATTGGTGGTGCCAAGTAATGGCAAGCAGAAACATAGTGGTGAAGCAGGAAGATGGTGAAGGTGACTGGATAGTCAATAGAGTTAGAAAGGTCCATCACAGGGATGCTCCCTATGACTCGAAGCATCCAAGAGTCACTCTGTATTCAGTATTCAGACACCCTGCTTATCAGAAGCTGCCTGCAGGCTTAGATCTAGGGGAAGTAACAGACTTGTGATCAGGGGCAGCTTTTACATGAATATGTTATTTTCTCAGTCAGGAGGAAGATTTATAAATAGAGCACGTGCTTTGCTCTGTACACAAGTGACCACTAGCATTCGTCTATATTGAGACAGATGAATTCCTGGATGCACTTCCTATACTGCTGCTCAGTGGGACTGCTTGTGGGGTATTGACCTGGTTGACCCAGCGGAGCCGCCTCTGCCTCTCGCATCTCTTCATTCATCCGAGCTAGACGCAACCTGGAGGACAGGAGTGAGAAGGAGAGAGGCAGAACAAAGGGAGGCGATAGAAGGCGAGAAAATGGGAGTGAAAGGATTCACATAAGGAAAGGGCGAGAGGAGGGAGGAAGGTAAGAAAAGAACTGTTATGACTTTGCCAACGATGATGGATACACAAGTTTTCATAATAATATTAGAAAGATTTAAACTCTTTCTTTTTTTTTTAACTGTTTATTCACAGTGCTTACAAGTGGAAAAACAGTCTGGTGCAAGCAGTTATTTTAGTCACATGGATTAAAGCATGGATCAGTACTACAAGAGACAAACACACGGTCCACAGATTACATTTAAATTGTGGATGTTTTGTCAAGTTAGTTGCTTGTTCAGCAAAAACATGAAGTAATACATGTTCCTCCAGATCAGCTACTATTAGACATAGAGTGTCTTACAGGGTGACGATGTCTGCATTGGCAGCCTGGACAGCGATGCTTAAAGGATCATGACCCTGCTCGTCCACCTCTGTTTGTGATGCTCCTCTTTTCAGGAACAGACACACCTGGCTGTACAAACAAAGATGGGAAGACAAACAAAGATCTTTAAACCAACAGGGTCCCAGTTTTGCTCACTGGTTGAGCAGGTGGCCATATGCTATAAGGCTGAAGTGCAGCAGCCTGGGTTCCAGTCTGACTCGTGGGCATTTGCTGCGCCCCATTCCCTCCTTTCCTGTCTGATTCTTATATTAGACATCACTAAAGGCTCTGAATGATATCACAGAGTGGATATCCCCAATATGATCATGTCAAGCACATCATGTTAGGGACATCTCCACCTATTTGCTGTTCAAAACATCTGTTTATTGAGGGTAGCCAATGACAAGAAGCTTAGCTTAAAAGAAGAGCAGCTAAAACAGCTTGTTTCAGACAGTAAGATAAAGAAGGATTATTTTAAAATGCTAGCCTAGAGTCCAAAAATAAAATATGGTCCACTTGATAGTGACATGGCAGATTTTGTGGAATGCACACGTGATGACTTATTGATGTGGTATTCACTGATTCCTTTCATCATTTGTTTGTCCCTCTACTCCATACGTTAGTCTCAATGTATAGGTTCTGTTTAAGCAGTTTCAAATATAAATACTTCAAATACTACGAGTACTACTAATACGACGAGTTACTCATGATAGCAAGTTTCACGTGAAACTGTCCTACATAGCACTGCACAGAGGAAGATGTTTTGTGTGGGTTTTTCTTTTTTAACAGTGACATTTCCTGTAGTTTTTCTGGGTTAAAATAACATGGTGTGTCAAAGAATAATAAAGGATTATCAAAACTGGTCCGGCAGCTCAGTTTTGTTATAGGGAACGATTACTTCATGTATTTAACATTCAAAAGAAAAGGTGCTCACTGCTGTTGGCACATTAATATTAGGTGGCTCCATAGTACAATAACATCAGTAACATCAAATTATGGGAAAGAACCTGTCAACTCCCAGTAGAGGACGAAACCAGAAGAGAAGATGGCACTGGGTAGGGCACGCTTTACGCAAACCGCCAACCAACATCACCAGGCAGGCTCTTAGGTGGAACCCCCAAGGCAAGTGAAAGAGAGGCTGCCCAAGAAACACCTGGCGACGAGACCTCGAGGCAGAAGCAAAAATGATGGGCTACACATGGACCCAGCTAGAAAGAATGGGCCAGGACAGAAATCTCTGGAGATCTACCTTTGGCAGCCCATACCCTGGGAGGGGTGACGGGCAGTAGTAGTAGTAGCCATAGTACAATGGTTTACACATTCGCTTGGCAAGAGAAAAGCCTGCTGGTTCAATTCTAGCTGGAGACATAAATTCCCTTTGGGACTGCATCTGGCGTAAAACTCAAACACGCGGAGCCACCTGCTGCAGTAACCACGTTGTGGGAAGGGAGCAACTGAAAGTAGCTTTTACCTAGTAATTTCCACATTTCATGACATTACACATAGGCTAGAACACAATGAGATTCAGAGACTGCTTATCACTTCTACGTCTCTCTTACCCAGTGTGCCCCAGGTAGGTTGCATGATGCAGTGGGCCCCTGCCTCTCATGTCCCTCTGGTTCACATCGGCCCCATTCTGTAGCAAGAACTCACAAGCTATCAAGGAGCCCTGACAAAGAGACAGATGAAGAATTTTAAGTCTGCGGTGTTTATAATGGCAGACGATACGTTTACATGGAGAGTCTTTCTTGTTTTTAATCGCTTATGACTGCAGATGTTTTTAATGTAGATAGTCCAGATAAAGAGATACCTTTTCTTCATCCCACAAGAGAAATTATTGTGTTACAGCAGCACAATCTATAATAAATACACAACATAGTAAAAGTGCCACTGCCAACAGTGATAAAAAAACCCCAAAGAAACAAAAATGAGGTTAATTTAAAGAAGAGTTAAAAAAAATAGAGTGTAGTAGAGTAGCACATATTGCATTAATAAATAATATGGACACTTTAAATTTAAGAAACAGCTTCAAGAAGGTATAATACAGAAATATGTGCGTGGCATCTTATGCCTGACAAATATGTTCACCTTTTAAGAAGAGTTACTGTACAGTTTCATAGAGAACGGTAGGAATGATTTCCTGAATAGGTGCATAGCAAGGGGCTGAATAAGTCTGAGGGAGAAGGAGCTGTGCTGCCTCTGTAGTGTGGAGGGAAGCTGATGACTAAAATGCCTCCAGATTCTGGCCAATGATGTGAATCAGTCTGTTGATCCTGCTGGCATCTCTGGCACTGATGCCCCCTCTCCAGCAAAAACAGCAAAATAGATGGCACTCTGTACCACAGACTGGTAGAAGATCTCCAACATGCTGCACACATTAAAGGAGCTGAGCTTTCTCTGAAAGTAGAGTGTGCTCTCGCCCTTCATCTACACAGCATCACTGTTGGTCTTCCAGTCCAGTCTATTGTTCAGGTGAACACCCAGGAACCTGTAGCTGCCCACTGTTTCCAACTCTCCACCCATGATATTAAGGGGCCTAGTTACAATTTTTCTTTCCTCCAGAAGTCAACCACCATTTCTTTTGTCTTGCTAACATTCAGGAGGAGCTGATTTCCAACTACTGCAGTGTCAG
>VVHJ01005022.1:0-11146 GCA_015107715.1 Tylochromis polylepis | reverse complement strand
CTTCCTTCCTTTTTTTGAGCCTTTCTCTCCATCTCGCCTGGGATCCTCGCCTCTCTCCACCTCCTCTCCCTCTCCCGCCCTCCCTCTCTCTCTCTTATTCCTCTGCTCGCTCTCTCTCTCCCTCAGTGTCTCTCTCGGTCTGCGTTACGCCGTCTCCTCCCGACCGCGCTCTCGCCATACCTGCTTCTCTCTCTCTCTCTCCTCATTGGTGTGTCCTGATTCCTTTTTTTCCATCAGGCTCTGGGCCCCATTGGTCGTCCGCCTTCCAACCATTATCTCCACTCCTCCACCCCTCTGTCATCCTTTCTCGCTCTCCGCGCTCTCTCCACCTCCTTCCCTCATTGCCGGTCACATCTCTCAAGTCGTAAAAATGATTTGCATGCAGGAGGAGAGCGCAACTTTGCAGTGAGAGAAATAAAGGAGACGCTGAAACCAGGAGAGCGGGAGGAAAAGTTTACCGAGAAGACTGCAGCTGGAAGGTAACTTCTGCCCGTTAACGGCTTCTCGTGCGTCTGCCGTGTCCGTAGACGTGATGGTGTGATGTCGATCCGCAGCCCGGCACAGATGATGCCGAGCGGGCGAGGGTTTCGGCTGAATCGGAGCCTCGCGGTCGCTCCGGTATCGTATTGTTGGGCTTTGTTTCTGTCATGTTGCTGCAGTCGGGCGGGTTGTTGTTGCGTCAGGTATCGTGAAGAAACTTGCATGCTTCACAAGTTTGTTGTGGAAGTTTGGTGCTGAATGCTGCTCTGCACACTTGCGCTGTGTTTGCTGGAAACATGTCTCGTCTTTATGCTGCTGAATGCTGGATTAGTACAAGATTTCCCCCATTTCTCTGTTCCCGAAGTGCTTTCATTTGTGCGCACATGTGCTGTCACTCTGATGTCTTCATGGACCAGGCTGAGCGAGCCAATCTGAAGTTGAGCTCAAACTTCAAACACAGTCACATGCTGTCCCTTCGGTCTGCACTTCCTCCTACAAACTCTGTTTTTGCCGATGCAGATGTTGTGCGTGCGTGTGTGTGTGTGTGTGTGTGTGTGTGCCACCCGCGGGAGCACACACACACTCACACACACAGATGCACTGCAACACGTTTCATTCTGTCATTACAAATAAAGCTCTGCTGCTTCCACAGTGAGCGTTCGTCATGTGAGCACAGGATGGAGGCATCGCTCGGACACATCTGGAGAGGAGTCCAGACTGAGCCTGCGCCGTCTGAAACATCTGTGTTTTCAAAGTTAAAGTATGTGCAGGCTGGGATGAATTCATTCACGGCCGGTGTCAGTAGTTTAGAGGGTTTATCCTTTGTGTTCCCTCCTCAAATCTGAAAATGTGATTCAGAGATAAAGTGATGCCAACCTGAGAGACTCTAAATGAGTTCAGTGAAGATTTCTGTCTTTGTTTTCCTGCACAAAATGGAACAAAAACTTAATAAAGCCCCTGAAAAGCCCTTGGCAGATTTTCTCAGTCCTGACTTCAGTGTAAAGTCATCTTAAACCCGTGAAGCTGCTCTCACAGAAGCTCCTACAGTTACAGTAAGAAGTGCGGCTCTGAGCCGAGCCGCTCGGCGAGCTGAGGTGAAGCCGTGTTCTCCGGGATGTTCCTGAAACGGCGGTGGGAAGGAGACGTCGTGCTTGTTAGAGAGAGAGAGAGCGTGTGGCTGATGTGCTTTGCTGAGCGAGGACAGCGAGACGGCTGAATGTGATTAAATTATAGAGGGAAAGCACGCTACCTGGGTCTGACTGAGACCAACACTGCGGGAACCCCCCACCCCCCTACACTCCTCCTCCTCGCCTTCCTCCCTCCCATCTCCTCCTCTGTGTGGTATGAAAGTGAAAGAACCCAGGGAGGCTCGTCAGAGAGGAAGTCAGGTGTTGATGGTGATGCTGAACGTGGACTCGGTCACAGTAACGAGTCACGGCATCGACGAAGCGAAGCGGTCTGCAGCCGGGGATGGGTGGGGGTCTTTACTGCTCAGCAGCCTAATGAACGGGCGGGAAAAAGCCTCCCGGGGATCCCCTTCATGTAGTCGACAGGGTGGGGGCTGGGGATGTGGGGGCAGCTGCGTGCTAATATTAGCCTCCATGTTGAATGGCTGGATCCCACATGAACACGCAGGCTTAGCAAGACTGCAGCGTGCGGTAACACAGAGCATGACTGTGCACTGAGGCTGGACTGCACGCTAACGTGGATTTAAAGACACGTGTGTAGGGTGTGCACGACTACTCGACCCGACTGTTAAATGTCACCGCCCTCGTTAGGCGATGGAAAAATACTAAAAATTCAAAAAACCAATATTTTATTAACCATTGGTTCCAGCGTGTTATACCACCACTAGGAGGCAGCGCCTCTCTCGAGGGGAGTGAGGTGGGAAGTAAAGCCACGAAACCAATAGTATAATCAGAACTCTGCTCACTTCCTGTTCCACAGGGGGCGCTCTCGAGCGAACGAACGTTTTCTGTGGACGTTTTTGACAGGAGAGCTCGAGACAGTAGAAAAGATTCTATTTGCAGTTTTTCAGGTTTCTGTTGTGGTGAAAAACCATTCTGCGAGTATTCACTCCTGCGCACTGAGGACGATGTCAGAGCGCCCCCTTTGGAACTGTAACGGTTCTGCGGGCCTGCGCGTCGGACAGTAAACCCTCGATCAGAGGCGCTCGGTAAAGGGAGGGTTAAAATCTGATTACTGACGAGCGTGATCGATGGATTCAAATCAAACGCGCGCTCAGTGGTTGACCTTTAACCTCGGGTGTTTTTTTGACGGTTCATGTTCATTTTGTGGATGACACGCATGTTTGCGCAGGTGTGTCCTACTGAGATAAATAAAGTTTCTCCTGTCTCATACAGGAACCAGAAATAACGCTCGTATTTAAAAAATGAAATGGTGACACGTTAACGCCGCGGATTCTCTCTCAGTTATCGTCTCGGGTTTTTTTTCTAACTAAATCTAAACTAAAGCGCAGAATAAACGAAGTGAAAGTTTGGTGAACGACTCATAATGTGGCAGCGTTTCTGTGTGTTTGATCCGTGTCATTTATTTCTGAGGAACGCTTTTATTTGTTCATATTCTAAAATGATGTAAAGTGTATTTAAAGGCGGAGACGGATCAGGTCCGTGTGTCCGCGGCGAGGATCAGCTGACGGCTGCGGGAATGTTAAACGCTCCGTATGAGGCGACTGAAGCAGAAGCTGCTGCTGATGTGAGAGAGAGAGCGAGAGCAGAAAACGGCGTCCAGCGTTAAGAATCAAAACAAATTTAGTTCCCCGAGGCGAAGTTTGGAAAAACTAAACGAGCAGAAACTATTTTCAGTTATTGTCCTCGGTGAATCATCTCTGGGAGACTCCGTTTCACGTCGCACCTGTTCCTTTAACATGAACGTGATTATGCAACACATGCTGAAGATTACAAAATGATGTCTACAGGAGGTTATTACTGCTGTGACATCACAGCGGTCCGGTGTGCCACACGCCGTGGACACAAACTCGTGTTCATAAAGTTAACAGAAAAAAAATCTGTTTTTTAAGTTCAGCTTAACATGAAAAACTAAACAGCTGATGTATTTCTTATTAAAATGTTGAATTTATCATTTCGTTTATCCTGAAACTGACCAGGAGGGTTCTCGTCGTCATCATCATCATTGTTAGAGGTGTTTGAGGTGCTGTAGTAGCTGTGTGTCCTTCTTTCCTTCCTGCTTTCCTTCTGTGAAGCGACCTTGGTTTGCTCTGAACGTCCTCGGCTCGCATCCTTTGTTCCTTCTGCTCCTGTTCGTTATGTCACCTTCTCTGTTTCTCCCCGGTGACTGTCCAAAGTTCACATGTGATGTGTTTGTTTCTTCCTAATTGAGGTTTTTATATGCAAACGATGAAATTAGGGAGCGTCTACGTCCACACGCGGCAGAAACTGGGAGTGGAAATGACGACTGAGCCCATGCATATGTATGAGTTTACAAGTCTGATGAAAACAGTGTGTGTGCACTTTTCTGCTACAGAGTACAAATCAGATGACCCTGGTCTGCAGCACCGGGGCTCTCTTTCCTCGGGAGGAATCGTTGATTAGGCAGCTCGTTGTCTCAGCTCAAACATTTCATCACGATGTGGATTTTTTGTCTTTTTCGAGTCTCGTTCGGAGGCCGGCGGGATCATCCCGAGCTCGCGGCGCGAGCGCGTGTCTTTGTGGGAATCAATGCGGTCTCCCAATCAGTCTCCGTGACGCGGTCGGGCTCGGGCAGAGGGGAGATTGATCGATTCGAGCCGACACGTTGTCAATGCCGACATCTACTCGTGTAAGATGTGGCCGCTCCCGCGTCCTTCACACATGCACTCCTGCGGCGGCTGATTAATTATGCCGCTCATCAGTCAGAGCTGGATTCACAATTTGCAGCAGATACTGTAAAACGTCAGCAGCACGGCACATTTATAGGCTGCTGTATTTAGTGTGATTGTGACGGGACGAGGTGAAACAACAATTCATTTCAAAGGTTATTGTGATCGCAAAGTCACTGCTGTGGAAACTAACCCGGCCTCCAAGACCTGGGATCATTTCAACTCTCTCGTCTGCCCCATCGTTGAAATTGTGCATATCCAAATAAAATGTAGTTATGCAGGAAAAAATGAATGAAACAAGGAGACATACAGAAAAATAAACAGGAAGAACACAGAGGGAAAGAGGAAGGTCTACAGGAAGGTTACAAAATAGAGTGACAGAGTAAACGGAAAGGAAGGAAGGAACTAAAACAGAAAATTAGGAAAAAAGGATATTTAAGAGAGGAGAAGGAAGGAAGCATACAGGGAACAATGACATAGGGAAAGGAAAATGAGGAAGGAAAGAAGGAAGAATGCTGTGGAAAGGAAAGAGGTACGGCAAACAGGAAGAAAGTGGGAAGGAAAGGTATACAAGACGGAAGAACGCTTACAGGAAGTAAGGCAGGAAATAAGGGCAAATGTAAATAGAAAAGAAGGAAGTATACATGAAGGAAAGGAAGTATACAGGAAGTTGGGAAGAAAAGACAAACAAAGAAAATGGGAGGAAGGGAAGGAAGGGTATACGGAAAGGAAGGATACCAGAAGAAAGAGAGGAAGTAAGGAGGCGTACAGGAAACAGAAGGCAGGTATGTTTTGATGAAGAAGGAAATCCTTGAGGAAATGGGAGGTCTTTGGATCTGTAATTAGAATATCAGGTAGAAGCACTCGTGTAGCTGTTAGCTGTCGTGTCAGGACCGAAGTCCGACAGGGAAAGGTTAAACCACTTGTTAGTGGATAAAAAATCGTATTACACGTGACGGTTACCACCTCCATGTGGTTGTCCGTCCCCCCGTGTGGAAAAGGTCCACAGAAAACAGAGTACAGGGAGTTTCAGTGTGGGTATTCCTCCAGAGACACACACACACACACCTTCGCGCCTTTCCTCGGGGAAAACGCGATCTATCTCCTGGCGGGCAGGCCAATTAAAAACCAATCAGGCTGCTTGGAGTGCGCTGGTAATGGGAAAGCCGAGGCAGTGAAGGAAGTGCGGCTGATTAATGGACATTTTCACCTTGTGGCATAACAGCCTGCCACAGGCATCCATCACCTCGGGGGACGACGCTGGCCCCACACCTGTCCACGACCGTCTGACGTGCTGTAAGAGATGCAGATGCGCGAGCGTGCGACGACGGGAGCTCCGTGTTAACCCACCTGATCTGCGGGCCGCCGCTGCGGCGCCGTCACGGCTGCTTCACACATCGGAGGACGTGCTGCTGTGTATTAAACATGCATTTCTCACGTATTAGTTTTTAACAATAACGTGAACCTCGATTTGAAAACGAGGCCTTCCAGCGCTCGGTGCGGGCACCATCGACAGCTGGAACCACTTCCAGACTTCGGATTTGATGCGTGTTTTTGCTGCTCCGGCGGGTCAGAACCAGACTTCCCACAGGCTGCAGACACGTTAACGGCAGGGTCGGGACGCTCTTACCGAGCACAAACTCTGTGTTTGTGCCGTCGTACGGCGGCGAGCATTCAAAAGGAAAGTATTAAACAGTGTGAGCCGAGCTCGTTCCATTTCAGGAGCCGCTGTGACCTACTTCACACAGCCCGGCAGCGAGCTGTAAATAAGGATTTTCATAACCTGCTTTGGCCTTTTCCCATTAGAGCCACAACGGTGCCTTGAAGAACATTACAAAGAGGTGAGGAGCAGCTGTTTAGAGCGCTGCTATGATATCATCAAAGCGCTGACCTCCAGACTGCTCGAGTCTTTGTCATGCAATTACAATTAGTTTTAGCACTACGTTTAGTGTCAATGATAGGACGGGACGGTGCGGGGGGAGTAATTGAATCTCCGTGTGCTCGGCTGCAGGACTCGGTGTGTGTGTTTATCTGCCCGTTTTACCCGCCTTACCGTGAAAATACATTTCCCCGTGAAGTCGGATTTATTTTCGGCGTCAGCCCGCTTAGTTTGCAGATCTTTTACAATCGAATCAGCGGCCACGCTGGCACCTGTTGACATTTAGTTTCTCTCTAAACAATGAAACGATGAATCATTAAAGGAAATGTTTCAATCACAACAACACCCGCCTCCTCGCTAATGACGCTGCCGCCAGAGCGTCATTACTGAAAAGTCAAGCAAGACGCCAGAGTCTTCGGGTCAGAGCGGTTACATCACTGCTGCGAGGGAGGCTGCGTGTCAGGGGAGGGTGGAAGGACATATACAGAAAAAGAAAGGAAGCACACAAACAAGAAGGGAAGGAAGGAAGTGTACATAAATAAAAAACGATGGGAAGGCAGGAAAAAAGGAAGGAAATAAATAGACATTTTTAAAGGGAAGGAAGGGAGGAAGGACATATGGTACAATAACAAATACATAGCTCATGAAAAGGCATTAAGGAAAAAGGATATACGGAGGAGGGATTAAGGTATTCAAAAGAAGGAAATGAGTGAAGACTATAGGCAGGAAGGAATGATTTAGAAGGAAGGATACTGGAAGGAACCAAGGAAGGGAGGAAGGACATATACAGAAAAAGAAAGGAAGCACACAAACAAGAAAGGAATGAAGGAAGTGTACAGGAAGGCAGGAAAGTAAGGACATTACACAGGAAGGAGACGTATAGGTATGAAAAAAGGAAACAAGGAAAAAGAATACAGGATTGAAAAAGGGAAAAAGGCACCTGAAAAAAAGTGAATGAAGGAAGTATGAAGGAAGAACATAGACAATAAAGGAGAGATAGGCTCAAAGAAAGGAAAGAAGAAAGCATTCATAAATAGAGAACAAAGGCAGTAAAAAAGCATATACAGAGAAAGAGGAAGGCATATAAAAAAGTATACAGGAAAAAGGAAAGGAAATAAATAGACATTTTTAAAGGGAAGGAAGGAAGGATGTATGATACAATAACAAAGGACGGAAATACATAACTAGTGAAGAAAGGAAGTAGGGATATTGAAAGGGCAGGAAAAAGGAGGAAGGATTAAAGTATACAAAAGGAGGAAATGACTGAAGAATATAGGCAGGAAGGAATGATTTAGAAGGAAGGAAGGATACAGGAAGGAACAAAGGAAATAAGGATGTATAGAGAAAAATAGAGAAAAAAACAAGGAAATAAGGAAGGCTGTGTACATGAAGGAAGGAATTATGTCAGGAGGGAAAAAGAAAGTAAGTATAAAGGAAGGAAGGATAGGGAGTATATGAAAAGGAGGGAAGGAAGGATTTATGCAGACAAAGGAGGGAAGGAAGGATGTACATAGAAAGGAAATATAGAAGTAAAAGGAGGAGGGTTTTCAAAAAGGAAGAAAGGAAGGAGGAGAAGCTAAAAAAGGAAGTGTCAGGGCAGTCCATGGGAACGTGGCGAGATATTGGAAAATGATTACCAAACAGGCATCCATTATTCAGCAGGGCAATCAGGGCGGGCACGCGCTCCTTATTTATGCGAGCTCTGTAAATCAGATTTGTCGGTTTTGATCACTCTAAAATCTCCCAGTCACACGCGGGCAATATTGGGTGAATATTACACTGTCTAATGGGTAATTGATGACGGCGTGTGACACCGGTCGAGACGAATGGACGGCCTGCAGGAGCGAGGAGGAGGAGGGGAGGCGGGAGGTGTCGGGAGAGGAGCTGATTACTGAGAGTAGCTTTGCGGGAATAATTCGGGTTCACACGCCGGCGTGCTCCTGGTACCTCTTTTTTTTTAAAGTGTAAATGTAAATCAGGACTGTGGAGGCATCGTATTAACCAATCAGCATCCAGAGCAGGTTACAGACGCTGGAAAAGCCCATTTTCACGATCCTCACTTTGTTTTCTACATTTGAGGCACGATGGTCCCTTAACTGAAAATATGAATAAGTGATCTGTGGAGGTTTAGGAGGCACGTGTGTGTCTGTGTGACAGCAAGGAAATATATCTGTGACTGATTAAGGAAGGAAGGAGGGAAGTATCAGAGAAAAAAGGAAGAAAGGATACATTAAGGATCAATGTGAAAGGAATGAAGGATGTATACAAAAAAGGAAGGAAGCATAGAGAAAATGGGAAGGAAGCGTGCAAGAAAAAAAAGAAGTACACAGACAAGGGATATGGAAGGATAGAGCATAGGAAGGATAGATACAGGGAGGAAAGAAGGAAATATAAAGGACATAAGGAAGGAAGCTTTCAGGTAGGAATGAATTATGGAAGGAGGGAAGCAAGGCAGGAGGGTTAGAGGAAGAAAGGAAATATACAGGAAGTAAAGGAAATCCTGGAAGAAAGGAAATAAGTGTAAAGGAAAGAAAAGAAGAAACAATCAAAGAAAGAAGCTTGCAGGAAGGAAGAATAAAAGTCTGCAGAAAGAGACGCAAGGAATCAAGGAAGGAAGAACAAAGGAAGGTATTAATGAGGTTACAGGAGAAAGTAAGCATGTGTGTATAATGGTAGGAAGAATAGAAGGATGGACAGCAGAAGACATACAAGATGACAGGAAGGACATATTCAGAAAGAAGGAAGGAACTAATGATGTGAGGTATACAGAAAGGAAGAAACAAAAGGAAATGAGATCTACACAAAGGTTGTGCAGGAAACTAAGAAAGGAAGCAACGAAGGAAGAACAAAGAAGGAATTAATAAACTTAAGGAAAAAAGTAACGAAGCAACAAAGGAAGGAGGCAAACAAGACAAAAAGTATACAGAAAGGAAGCAAGGAAGTATAAAGGAGAAAGTAAGCATGTGTGTACATGAAATATACAGAAAGGAAGAAGGAAAGGAAGGAAGAAGTATGCATTAAGGGAAGGATGGATTTAAATATGCAGGAAATAGGTACATATGAAGGCAGAAAGAAGGGACGATGGATGCATGAAAGAGGAAGGAGAGAAGGAAGCATGAAGGAAGCATCATGCTATTTTGTTGCTCAGATAAATGTTTAGTGGAGCTTCGGAAAGTGTGTGTGTGTGCGTATGCAAATGTATTTCTGATTGATTCATGCGTGCTGACGCCCTGGTGCTGCAGCGCGGCGGCGGGCGGACATGATGTGCTCTGAGTGGCGCGTCTCTGCGAGGGTGGCCTGACCTCTGCCTTCAGCTCCGCTTCACAGCACAGCAGCAAATGAGAGGTGTCATGACGTGACAGCGGCGCGGCCCTCTTTAGGACTGACGGCCCG
The DNA here is from genome assembly GCA_015107715.1 of Tylochromis polylepis. Taxonomy (NCBI): domain Eukaryota; kingdom Metazoa; phylum Chordata; class Actinopteri; order Cichliformes; family Cichlidae; genus Tylochromis; species Tylochromis polylepis. Next base: position 1,556 of record VVHJ01005022.1, on the reverse strand, counting down.
TCTGACGCGCACAAACGCTCGCGTGCGGGACCGAATGTGCAGACCGGGGGCGGGGCACGTGCGCACACACACACGCCAACGGGCAACAGCTGGAACATAAACAGACATGGGTGCATAAATATTGACGGCGCGGCGGAGTCCGGGGAACACGGCGCAGATCAATAGCTGTGTTTCGTGAACATACAGCTTTTGTTTGGGGAAACAATGATTTGGCTTCAATTTTGACCACTTAGCGTTCACGCCTCGCTCCGAAAATCAAACTCAGACGCAGGCGGGATCGTGTCAGGCAAACAAACAGAACTCAGAACTCGTTTGGCTAATCTGGGTTGAATCAGTCGCCTTGTTTGGAGTCCTGAAATTGTGTTTTTGTTGCTGGTGTTTGTGACGTGTTGTCACACAGGCTCGGTTATCAATATATCAATCACGCAGAAACACAATGTCAGCACCGGGTCGTCGGGGCAAGAACAGTTAGTCGGCCCCTGCTGCTGTAACTATACTCACATTTGTTGATAGTTAATCACACGGTTTCAGGGGGAATAATAGAATGGATCAGCATAAGCACCTCAGCTGTTTGTTCACATGCTTATTGCACGTGCCTCCTGTAAATCTGAGTTTGACAAGTTAAATCCTAAAACCTGCAGTTCCTCTAATGACCAGCAGGGAGTCAGCCCCCGTAACACATTAACAGTCTGATACAGAATATGTTTTGGTCCTGTACATAATTTCCCCTTTCAGAACAGCTGTTTACATTGAATTAAGGCTTAAAGTTTGCATTATTAGGGGCGTGGCCTCTTTGACTGACAGGTGACTGCCGACACAGGCGGCTGTAGCTGCTAGCTGTCTGCAAACTGGAGTCCCTGAACTGGACCTCTGGACCGTGTTTGTGCTGTTGGAGCATTTTTAATGACGTCATCTGACCAATAACATGGCTGCTGTCAGGTTACCGTACTAAGAGACCGCCCAAGAAGGTGGAGCTCCAGTTTGCTGAGTGAAATTTGAGGATTTTATGCAGATGTTATTGAGCACTAATTAGCAGGTACCTGCGTCTGTGCATGTAGCAGGATAACTTCATCCTCACAGTGTCCGTCTTCCAAACTATAAAGCCGTACAAGCCGAGGGTCGAACTCTGAGTGTCTCCATAAAACAAAGTGTCCGAGACACACACACTTGCTACGAGGCCGTACGAGAAACTTTATGACTTTTAAAAAATATCGTAAGACATTTTTTGTGGTGAAAAATGTCTTCAGTTGGCGCTTATATGATCGAGTCTGTAGCAAAAACACCTGAAAACTCAAAATGTGATCTAGCGTCTGATCGTCACGTTATTAGCGTGCGTCTGTGCCGGCCTGTGGGCGCAGCGTTGTAACCCCGCTCGTCCAGATACAGTCACAACACGGTGACGTGCCACAATCAGGTGGTCAAAGTGTTTGCAGCAGCAGCTGCCCTCTTTTATATACAGGCTGTGAGTGTAGGTGTGAATCAGTGTGTTGGCAGACGTGGTGCCGCTCCTCAAACTAAACTAGGGCATTGCCACCTGCCACCTGCAGGCCTCCCCA
>VVHJ01005010.1:13375-38456 GCA_015107715.1 Tylochromis polylepis | reverse complement strand
AAGAGAATATAAACCTAGCTCCAAGCTAATATAAGACAAAATGCTGACAGTATACACTGATAATACATTGTCGGTATAGTGTCATGGTTCGATTACTGTTGTGCATGTTTTCCTTACTATACTTTTTTTTTTTAGGTTTGAAATTAGCCACTCCCAATTTGACCTCACATTGCATGACCATATGCCCGGCCCATCCTGATGCAGACAGTTGGGTGTTTTAAATTTTTTCACAATTCTTCTGTGCAGTCACACACTTGTGTGGATTGGTGGATAGGTATACTGGATGACTGTTTGGCTGAAACACGCTGGCCAAGTAATAAAGTCGTTCTTTACACTACAAGTGCTGCTGGAGCTTAAAACTTTTCACTACTACACTCGACAGCCAGACACTGTCCAATAAAAGTACAGTGACACCAAATATTGATATCTTATTAAATAAATTAAAATACTATGAATAAGGGGGCTCAATCTCACCTTATAGGAGGCAACCTTTCTGCAAACAGTTGTAGTCTGACTTTTTAGACAATCTATCACAGTTAGTTGCTGTATTATCAGAAACATATTGCATGTAATTACCAACTTGACCCCATTCGATCGCAGACTGATAGCAGCATATTCCAAAATGTTAAAAATCGCAATAATATCGTATCGTGAGTGAAATATTGTGATAATATCATATCGTGGGGTGTCTGGTGATTCCTATAATGACAACTGGTATGCAAGATTTTGTTCAGCTGAATATAACCCATATAGTCAAAGAGGATCTCTTGACTTTCATTATAGTTATATATTTACATCCCTTACAGCGTACCTATACATGGACTAGACTATTCATGTGGCTTGAAATCCCATTGCATACATGCACACAGTTTTGAGATATACAGTCCCTAAAAACTATAAACTTGACTTCATAGGTTGCCATGTGATGATATGATTATATGATACAGCCTCATGATACTGTAAGCATCACAGTTAGGGAAATTATAATTATTTTATTTATTAACTTAGATATTCTGACGAAATCAAAGTGATATGATTTTTTCATAAGGTGTAACTATGTAGCCTGTTGGTAGGTGGTTGCTAGGTAACATGAAGACATAATATCTGATATAGACCAGAACGTTCAGAGGCCTAAAATGTACCTGTGTGCCCATTTTGGTTGTTCAACTCATGATTGTGTAGGAGTAGTTTGCAAGCGAACAGACAGAGATTTTGTGTATTAGAGTAAGATTACTTTTTTGTAATCCATCACTATTTGGTTGAATGCTTACTAAATTAGTCAGATTTAGATTGACAACCCAGTTTCACCAGAAAACATAAATCGTTACAGATTTATTAATAAGGCTGATGTTTATTTTGGCTACTGGAAAGAAACCAGACTGCAAGTGGGATAGCGCTAAATGGTGTGTGCTAAATGGTGTGTGCTAAATGGTCAAAAGAAGGCAAAAGGGGCAGGCAGAAGTGTGCGGTAATCAATCTTTCCACGTTTCTTACAATCAACACATTGAAGAAAACAAGCCTAACAAGCAGCCAAATCCTACAGCTCAGTAATTATATGCCTAAAAAACAACAACAGCCACCTCTTTGGCATGAAAAACAAAACAAAAACATGAACAGATATACTTCAACGCACATAAGGGACCTACAGATGGGGAAGGAGCAATAAGAAAGCTGCCTTGAGATAAGTAGTCTTTCTGTATCTGAAGAAATGTGGCAGGAGGGATAGTAAATTAGCTCCCTGCTCCACTGGAACCAATTAATTACCCGTATGTGTGCATTCGTGTAAGCCTGTGCATGTCTGTTCAGTGTCTGGCCTTTGTAATTTGTCCCGTTAACATCAGAGATAGGCACAATGGCAGAAAGTTATAGCGTTAATGAAAAGCAGAGATGGGTTTGGTTAACAGCAGCTGTTTCAACACAGAAGGGAACGCAGCAGAAGCGGTCTTTGTGCGTATGCGCCTGCCTGAGCCTCCATCTCCCCGAACTTATCTCCCAAGGGTAAACTGGAACAAGAGAGGAGCAGCGTCAGAGACGGAGCCTGCAGACATCTGATGTGATTGTGTCTCCGCTAGACAGAGCAAACAGATGTAGGCCTGTCTCTCTCGTCTCGCTCTTTATTTCCTCGCCGTGGTACTGAGGAATTTTGAAGGATTGCATTTCACTGCGAGCTGAACGGACCAGTCCACTTTGACAGTTAGCCTCCTCAAAATAGAGACGCCCAAGACTTTCTGCAAGTTTCAGAGGAAAGCTGCACACCTTAGCTCCAGGCAACTTGTATTTCTGGATCTATTGAGTCCATGTAAAGGCAAAAACTTATATAACGATGGAATGTACTACTTCAATAATTCTTCCCTTTGTCTTTTCTGTTCACTTCTACAAGAGCAGGGCCTACGGATAAAGACTTTAATTGGGCATCTGACTCCCACTTGGCGTCCAGAAGAAGACTTATTTTAGTCCGTGGTACAATTAGGAGGTGCAGCAAATGTTTTGATTCTGCAGTTATTTACATCACAGGCACTAATATCACATCATGCAGAAAGCACCCGCACTTTAAAAATAATTGTGTAAAAGATGTACTTATTTACTCGTTCAATGTGAGATCAAATTGGGAGTGGCTAATTTCAAACCTAAAAAAAAAAAGTATAGTAAGGAAAACATGCACAACAGTAATCGAACCATGACACTATACTGACAATGTATTATCAGTGTATACTGTCAGCATTTTGTCTTATATTAGCTTGGAGCTAGGTTTATATTCTCTTAAAGCTGTACCTGAAAACACACACACATACACACAACCAACTGCTATCCACAGCTGCTACACCAACAAAAAACAAACAAAAAAAAGAATTTAAAGAAAATTTTCAAATATATTAATTTCACTGGTAAGTGAAATTAAAGTCGGTAATACTTCTTGAGGTCATTGCGTGAACATATGAAAATGGCTGGTTAATAAGCTTATTTACATCTTGTGAGGATGCGAGTGAGTAAATCAAATGATTTGTGCTACGTCTTTGAAATGCACCACATTAAAGAGGCTAACTTTTAACATCAGGGTTCAGTGATTAGGATTCTGCAGGGAGGCGGTAATTGCATTTCCGTCTGTGTGATCCAGTGTATTTTTCCCATGAGAGAGGCCAGGCTGTTTTGAAACAAGCACAACATCTCGCAACACTCTCTCAGAGGGGAAAAAAATGCGAAAGTAAAGGGCAAGTGACATTAATATATGCTGAGCTGTCCATCATTGTGTGAATGATGCAAGTGCATTGTGTTTTTAATAGTAGCTTGCATTGATACTTCTGATGATACTTCTGATGTCCAGCAAAATGATTTTTCTTTAAAAAGTTAAGCAAACAACAAATTTTTGTACAATATAACGTCTGTAGATGCTGGATTAGGTTTGTGAGACACACAAAAATACAACCCCAATTCTTAATAAGTTTGATGCTGTGTACAATGCAAATAAAAACAGAATGTGATGATTTGTAAATCCATATTTTATACTCAATAGAACATAAAAAAACATATAATTTCGAATACTGAACTTGAACAGCAACATGTGTCAAAAAAGCCGGTAGAGAGCCATGTTTCCCACTCTGTAGCATCACCTCTTGTTTTAACAACAGTCCAAATGATAGGAACTGAGAACTTTTGGTAGAGGAATGTTGTCCCATTCTTGTCTGATATAGGATTCTAGCTGCTCGGCAGCCCTGGGTCTTCTTGGTCTTTGCATCCATTTAAAAAAAAAACATTTAATTTTAATTCATCCTACCACAGAACTGTTTTCCACTTCTCTTTACTTCTTGCCTCTTTTTAAATGAGCTTCGTCCCACGGTGGTGGTGGTGTTTCTGGATCGTATTCACTTATGCCTTCTTCTTTGTTTTAACCTGCAGTTGTGGATGGTGGATAGTTATTTGTGGAGGTGTTCCTGAGGCCGTGCAGTGATTTCCATCACAGAATCATATGTGTTTTTGATGCAGTGTCATCTGAGGACCTGAAAATCCCAGGCATCCAATAGTGATTTTCAGCCTTCTTGCTTGCACACAGAGTCATTTCTCCAGATTCTCTGAGTCTGTTGATAATATTATACACTGTAGATGATGGGATATTGAAATTCTTCACAATTTTATGTTGAGGGATATTATTTTGAAATGGTTTTACAATTTGTTGAGTTTTTTGCAGATTGTTGAACCTCTACCCATCTTTACTTGCTAGAAACTCTGCCTCTATAAGATGCTTGTTTTATACCCAGTCATGTTACTGACGTGCTGCTAATTAACCTAATTAGCTGTAAAAATGTTCTTCCAGCTGTTTATTTTTATTTTTACAGCCCTTTGTTGCCCTCATCTAAATGTTTTTCAGATGCATTGCTGGCATCAAAATCAATAATTAATAAGCTAATATTGAATACTGAAATAACAAAATGTCACAGTATAAACATTTCAGATAATTTTTATGTTCTATTTTGAATAAAATCATCGGTCGTTGGATTTGCCAATCATTATGGTTTGTTTTTATTTACACTGGGATTTTATGATTTATGGCTTTTGAGACTAGTTGAAATAAAATGTCAAAAACACATTACATGAGGTTTAATATTGTTTTACCTCATTTGCATGTTTAATTTTCCTGGTGACATCTATAAGTTTATAATAAGTGATGCTACACGCTATCATTCTTACTGCTGGAATATTTACTAAATCTGCCTTCATTGTGTGTATGTGCAGCAGCTCCACAATTTCACACACATATTGCAAGGCTAGTTGTGGATCAGGAGGGACCAGGTCATCTGACAATCAGAAGATCAGCGGTTTGATCTTCAGCTCCCCCCATCTGTATGTTTAAATATCCTCAGGCAAAATAATAAGCCCCCGACGCAGTGTGTTTGCAAATGTTACACAAGGCTCTTAGGTATAAGAAAAAAGCACTTGTATGAATATGTGTGTGGTTGGGTAATTGAGGCTTGTAGTAAAAAAGTAATTTGAATGCTCAGTTAGAGTAGGAAAGCGCTATATGAGTGCCAGCCCATTTACCAATCATCATAACGTCCAAGCTACTGAGATTAGCTTACTAATGACCACCTTATTTGTATGTACCCCAGAAGTTAGCAAATAACATTGGCAGGATCTTCAATCTGGCAACATTAATCTTAAATATCATCCCTTTACGTTCACGTGAATAGCTTTTAAGTAAAAATGTTAATTTATCTAAATATCACAGCCCTATCAGCCATATTAAATTCAGATACGTGGATGTTGGGTTGATTGAGGCATTAAGAAAACTGACTTAAACATTGTATTTATTAAATATTCCTGTAGTGAGTGGAATAGTGTGCATAAGTTCCATTTAATTACTTTTATTATGCATTTTCTAAGCTTTCTTTTAGAAAAGTATGCAGAGATTTAATACGATATGTATTCGGTTAAAAAATGTATCCATAAATACAAGTTTCCAGTTTTACAGAGAGCTCATATACCACTCAGATCATAATTTAAAAGAATATTTTGTTCCTAAACAGAGTGGATTTATTTTTTTTCTCACAGCATTTTCTCATGATAAAATGATTTTTTTTTTAAAAAAAAACTTCTATCATTTCCTCTGTAAAAGAAAAAAATCAATATTGATTATTATTGTAAAAGAAAATTCATGCACAGTAAGACACATGAGCCCTATTTGCATATTAAAATCTCTGTTCATCAACTACTTTAAAAAAATATCTTATTAACCTTAACACCATCCTCCATGTGCAGCATGAATATTCAGCGCTCCAGCACTATTTATAAAGTACTCATTGCTGACGGCTTTAACAACCCATATTTCCCCTTTAACAGAGACACTCACTGGGCTGTAATACTGTAAGGTAAAAGGGCTTAAACCATGCCACATCATTATTTCACCTCACATCAATAGATGTCATTACCTACATGCTTAGGTCCAAAGGCTTAATGACCGGGTTGTCCTTCACCATGCGCTCATTAACCACTGTGACAAAGCCTTTTGTGCAGGTAGATTTCCTCTGTAAATGCCAATTGGAAGGTCCCAAGAAGTACTAAATTGGAGCACAAGTTGACAAAGTGCCAGTGAAGAAATGCAGGTTAAATGAGAGCTTTACCCCGCCAAGTAAGCCCTGCCTCATGTTAACCAAACCAAACAGGAACTACTAACGTCGTTAAAACTGCCAAAGTGAAATTTGCCTTTGCAGGCTGTTTCATAGACTTTCATATAATAGCACTGAGGTGGGGAGGTGGTGCATTTGAGAAGCTGCCACGCTTTGGAGACAAGGACAGGAGGGGAAACTTCAAACTTCAGAGGGAAACTGGGAAACTGAGGCTCAAGCAGATTTTCTTCGGGTGTCATTACTGATGCTGATCCCTCAGCACGTCATGCTCCACTCTTACTAATCAGGTATCACCATAATGTTTCTTCACTGGCTCTCTCTCTCTGATCAATGACACTCTGCCCTCCTTTAAAAGCGTGAAACCTCAGACAGAAAGCGTGAACTGCACAGCTAATCCACTCCAGGATTGTGTACTACTAAATTACACTACAAAGAATGGACAGGTGGGTTTGATGAAAGTAGAGCAGGTAACGATTATGTCTGGCCACACAGGGACAATCAAAGAATTGCAAACAAAGAAGTGACTCTGAAAACAGGGAGGAACCTGCCTGATCAGTTCCACCTTTGATTTTGACCATTTTGGAATGAGCATCACAGAGCCACATGTGATGATGAAGTGATGATTTAATCACTTCACTAATGTGCTTTACAGTATTTCAAGGTGAAAGAACTGCTGGCACTGCCATTTGCAGTCAGACTTTGAGATGGTTTAGAAAAAAATAGGAAAAACATTTCAAGGAAGCTGTGCAGCATTCAGTTAGGAAGTCAGTTCTGGTTTTAATAAAAAAAAAGAAGGGAAAAAATTCAAGGCTGTTTTGAATGAGTTAGACAAAGAGCTGCAGTAGCTTGTAATAAGGCTGAAAAGTGCACTTTGCCTGAGACAGCGAATGCATCATTGGCTCATCATTGGCTGTTTTTATGACTATAGTTGGTTTCCTCTGGTCTGAATTCAGTGGATAAAGAGAGCATGTCAGCTGCTAAAAGTGACGCACTGGAAGGAGTTTGATATTCTTTCATAGAAAATGCATTACTAAAAGCCAAGTTGGAGCATTCACATACTCACATGTATCTGCACAGGAAGGTCCTGCAGAAGCTTCTAACTCCCCAAATATAAAAAAGGCAAGAAGACCTCAATTCATACCCAGAGTAGCCTCTTGCAGCTATTGATTTTGATCCCATTCAGATATGCAAAGCACACCTGGCCATGAGCTCTGTCTAGCTCGGGCTTGCAGACTGCTCCTTGAAATTGGGTCAGTCTGAGGTTGGATCATCTTCCCTCAATCTCCTCTAAAAGTTTTCACAACACTCATGCATCTGTTTGTTCGTTATACAGATAAGTTGAAGGTGACGTCTGTGCCCTCAAGTCAAATAAAAATTCAGACAATGATCATCATAACCGCATAGTCTATTCAATCTTTCATGGTCCAAGGGAGTTTGACATAAGTGCATTATGCAAATTTAACAATTGTAAAGCACTGATATTGTGTGGGTACTCTAAAACCAGCAGACATACAGAGTTTAGTTCTCATTATTTAAAGTTATTTTCATTCACAACAGAGAGAGGTGCAACATAAAAAACATTACTATTAATTTTAACATACAGCTTGACACAGGGGGTGTCCTTCCTCCTTGTTTGCTTTAATTAAACTGCAAATTCTTCTTTGAAAGCAATATTAAAGCTGTGCTACTGCAATTTTAACTACTGCAAAGGTCCTGGTGTTACATAATTTAAAATATTGTTGTGTTTTTTGGGTTTTTTTAATAAGGCATTTAAAGAGATATCACTGTGCTGACTTTAATAAATACGAAAGAGTGACTTTGTATCACGGTGTTGCGTTTATAAAGCAAGCATTCACTCTTCAGCTATTCTCTGTTCAGTTCGTGCCACGGCTGTCTTGAACTACCTTGTAGCAACAACACTTTATGACTTTCACTTGTGACTATTTGAGGAATTCATAGTCAGACTAATTGCAAGTCCTTAGGGTACGGTGTCACTGTGCACCCAAAACACTGACAACAAATAATAAGTTTCTTCTAATTGACCCAAATGAGCTACGTAACAAATAGCAATCACTTTGATAGTGTGTCATCACTTTCCTGTAAAAGAAATCTCAGATAGCATCAGGGATTCGAGGCTACAAAGAGTGACGATACACATCCTGTCTGTCTCCCTGTCTTCTAGCCCAAAAAAGTCCGTGTGTGTGATCACAAATGCTACATCTGTCAGGACAAATAGCACATAAAACAGAGTTGTAAAGCTGGAAATTGCCACATATCACAAAAGCAGTATATCTTTAACCTTTTTTTTTTAAAACCTACAAAGACATAATTATCAACAAACCCACCCTCTGTTTTGCTAGGAAGTGGATGGATGGGCTATAATCATAAGAATGCATGTGTCAGCAGGTGTGCATGAGTGTGTGCAAGTGTAAACTTAAGGCTTGTGGTCGGCGTTTAATGAGTTTTGTCGGGGGAAACTCCAAAGGGTTTCAGGATACAAGTAAGAAGCTGTAGTCTGTATTTGGGCCAGCCAGTATTAACTCTGAGCCGTTATTGCTGCAGGCCCCTCTACAACTTGATTAGGCAGGTATGAGGAAGGGACTTTGTGCGCTCTCTCTCGGCTGAAATGAAGGCGCACACAAGGACGAACCGACATGCACACACAAACACACACTCAAATTAGTACACAAAGGGACACACACATGCAATCTTTGTCCTTCTTTTTACCCTCTTTCCCCCCACCCTTCTCATTTAATACAAACACAGTCCTCCAAAAACTGCCACCTGGGAGCAAAAACAATATCATCTAATCAGCTGCAACAGCTACATCAACTTCCCTGACAGATGAAGAGACGCATGAGCCCACATGGCATGTGTCTATAGCGGTGACACATCTAATTTAAGCTCACAGCTAAATATACAGTACAGCGCAACACTGCCCCTCTGAACTGTGCAGTTTCATGACGCCTTTGATGGCTCAACATCAAAGCTGAATATCATCGCTTTTAACTCTAATATATTAATTCACTTTCTATGTTTAGGTTTTGCCTCATATTGCTGCGGAGATGGGAAAAAAAGTTAGCTTGCCCTCGCAATGCATATTCATGCAGCTTGAGCGTGCACACACACACACACACACACACACACACACACACACACACACTACAGAACCACATAAGACATTAAGCTCCTGAGATTTTGGTCAGCTGGCCTAAATTTCCCTGAAATTATGGCATGTATTAATTTGGAAAAGACCTTCCTGTGTTATTATAAGAACAATTACAGGTTGTGCTCTTGGTTGATACCCCCTGACTGCTCTAAATCACTCAGCCATACAAATAGTGGGAGTATCTAATGTGTGGTCTCGCCTGCTGTTGTCACACTGGCCCTGGGGTCCATCTGTGCTTGATTGTAGGCCAAAAACAGATGTTTCTGTCTGTAAATGTGTGTGTGTGTGTGTATGGTCTCTTCACCAGCTTAAAACCTGTTTGTAAAAAAAACAAAATGTGTATGTGTGACTGCACAGCTGTTTACCTGACCCAAAACTATTTATTACTGATGAAGTGCTTCTTTGTCAGTGTGCATATGACCCACTTATCAGTTTATGCTTACTTGTGTGCTTTTTGAGAGTGTGAGTATGAGTTCACTTTACCAGTTTAAGTTTAAGGAGTCATTAGAGAGAGAGACCAAAAAAAAAAACCTACAACAGACAGTGCTAGCATCAGCTCGTGGTCTAATTTTAGCTCGTTAGCATCAAACAGCAACCACCTTGACTGAAAAATTAAGCAAAAACAGCATTTTCCCAAATGGCCACTTAAGGCTGGCTCCAAAGACAAGTTAATCCCAAAAGACCCCTGTGATAACACGCCCAGCTTTACAGTCAACACAAACTTGTTTACAGTACATTACAAAAAAAACCTGCTGCCAGCTTTTCGTTTGTTTTTCACAACTCAGATCTTTAATTTTTACTAAGTTAGCATTATTAGTGGTTTAGCTACGTTAAGTGAAAGCTGCTTGGGGACCAGAGATGGTATAAGATGAATGTAGCTACTGTGAAGCCACCACCTCGAGGTGAGGACTTTCGCCATCGCCATTTTGATGTTTTGAATCCTGATATGATGAGAGGAATAGAGGTGACTGTTAAATGTTCATTTGTTAATAGCCTACCAATCATGAATCATTAGCCATGAGCGTACCCCAGATAATTATCATTACTCAATCACAGTATGACCAAGATGTACAAAATGGACTAAATTAAGGACAAAATGAGCGACTGAGCCCATCAACTCACGAGGAAAGTGCTTACAGAGGCAGCAGACCATAAGAACTGGATGGGCAGCCAGCTTTGATGAGGGACACTGAGCTCACTTTGCTATTCCAAAAAACATAGTAGACTCATTGAGAAATGTAGCAACAGGTATAAAGTCTAAATGTCTTAGATTACAGAGACAAACAGGACACAAACATTTTCTCTAAGGGCAGAAGTGGATCAATGAACTGTAGTTGATTGTGAGTGCACAATCAACTCAACAAATTTCCATTGGTTTTGCAATGTTTTAGTAGAGTCATGCTTTAAAACACAAGCTGATGAATGACCTCATTTTAGTTTCGAAGAGACATAAAGGGTACTTCCCACTGTCTGACCTGCACCCTCAGTGTCCTCCTCAGTCATGCTGGTTACCATGATGGCTGCAGAAGCACTAAACTACTATGAACCAAATAATTAAACTGAGCTCACACTGCAATAACATATCAGTGATATGGGTATTTTAGGTTTTACCAAATTGTATGAATTACTGCAACTTATAATTAAAGTGTATCAGTAGAATCTAGCTGAGGGTGCAAAGTGTCTTTACCAGGTGGGCTTGGACCTGTCCATAACGGAGGTAAACAGAGGTCAAGACAGAAAGCTGTTTTTCCGTAGGCATCTGAAACTATCACCATCTGTATTGTACCAGATTTAGCTGCTGGCTAAGTTTTATCCACGGTCTTCATAAAAAGCCCCTCATCAATAAACAAATTATACTAATGCAAATGCGGTTGGCAATTTAATGTAATTAGGCCAATTATTTCTAAACCACATGGACTGTAATCAAATCCCATATGTCCATTACATTCACACATAAATATCAAGTATATCTAAATAATAATTTAAAACATCAAAATCTAAAAGAACAGAAAGAATTACAAACTGATAGACGGTTAATGTTGATAGATCTGAAATCAGACTTCTGCACTGGCTTCAATTTACAGCCTCAAAGAGCTGAACTGTCCATCTTTTATAATGTCCATAACACATGACACAGGCTGCTTTAGCTGCTAGCTGTATGACACTAACCACCTCAGTTAATTTGAATCACTGAACTGGACCTCTGAACTGTGCTTATGGCTCGTTGTGCAGTTAATTGTGCTAAAAGGCCTGCTACAACTTCTGTGTTGGTGAATAAAATTCTGGTATTACTCTATTTATATGTCAACATTTCATTTCCAATGCTTCTATAGAGTCTGTGGATGCACTTCAAACACTTAGGTAGTTAGCATTAGCTAAAACGAAGATAGTGATGTCCAAAACTCCAAACTTGAAGCTTAAAAGCTCCAACACTTTCTTAACTGCTTATCAAATTCAGGAGGAATGGTCTGGAAAATATGCCACATTCACACCTATGGCCAATTAGAATCAAATATTAACCTAATATACATGACTTTGGACTGTGGGAAGAAGACCGAGTACTGGGGAGATCCAGCTACCTACTGCAGCACCGTGCTGCCTGTCACAGTGGCCATATTTTTTAATTTATTGGCTATATTTTTTAGGCTACAGCTAGTATTTACATGGACGTTCCTCTGCAAAAAATCATATTGACTTAAACCCTCAAGTATTAGAGTGTGTATGCGTTACAGATAAAAGAATATGATTGTGATTTAATTTGTTTGTAGATTAGCTGTCGAAGTGTGAGGATTTTCTGTTTTTGTTCTATTTTATATCAGTGGAATCAGAATATGTTTGGGCTTGGGACTGATGGTTAGACTAAAAAAATATGCTGGATCTCTTCAATCAAGAAATAATCAGCAGAAGTAACAGTAATCTTTTTTTGCTGCCCCAGTCTTTTGTAAGTCATACAATAAAACAGCTTTATGTGCTGATAATTATGAAGCTGTGAAGAAATGTGCCTCTCTTGGTGATATGGAAGAAAGTCCACCCTCTTGCCTCTCAGGTGTTTGTGTGTGTGTTTCTTTTCTAGTAATGTGATTTGGCGCAAAACGTCTCCACCGGTAATCAGCATCATGCTAAGCAAATCATAACTTAAAGAAATCAGGAAAGGGAGCTCGATATCAACCTAGTGACAGTTTAAACAAACCTCTCTGTGTGTGTGAAATTGGATTTATCAGTGTAAACGGATTGGACAAATGACAAGGGGGACAATGATATTAAGCGCCTTAAAGAGGAATTTATTTCTTCTATGATCTGCGAGACGATCACTTGGGACAGTAATATGCTGAAATACGCACCCAAACTGATTATTAGAGCCACCGATAGGCTCACTTGAGACCAAGAGGCATGTTTCACAAAAGCAATTTGTGAGCACGATACACTCTGCCAGCCTCCTGTTTCACAAATAACTGTCACAAGCAGACAGCAGCTAAATTAGCAGGTTCAACGGCGCTTCAGTATGGTCTTTCTTCTGGTTCCCCAGCAAGCCTCGGCAATCTGCGGTCATCCACAGCGCTCTTCTCAGTGTAAGCTGGTAAAGATGCTCCATTTAACTGCTCTCACGTGATCACCTGACCACATTATTTCTGTTTATGCTAAACAAAAGCGACTTCAAAATGTAATTTGTGATATTTCAAGATCATTTGTTTACAAAGAGAGTGCTTCAGAGAGATGCGTTTTTGAATCCTGTAAAATGAATTTGCTCCTCGGTGTCAACGCAGGTGGCAGATTATCAAAAAAGGCGGCGGTATTTCAAACAGATCTGCTTACTTTTGTTGCTGTAATGTCTGCCATTTTATCGACTCAAAGTATAAATCTTTTCTCGCGGTGAAATATGAACAGGCAGCTCTTCTGATTTTCCGTCTTGTGTCAGTAAACTGAATTGTCCTACAGAATACCTTCACAGAAACCCAAAAGGGAATTATCACATGGTTACACTCTGCTTTGCTCAAACGTGTGGAGTCGATAGATGAAGTCAGAACAAATTTAGGTCCTAACTTTACTGCAAATCACTCTCCGGTGAGTGGATGCCTGCATCAGTTATATCTGCTATGCGTGTTATATTTGTTCAAGTGTCCAAATGTGCGCGAGTGCAAGTGTGTCTGCCGGTAATTTATCGGAGGCACTGAGCTATTCAACTGACTGAAAGACTGAAACTCCATGAAGTAAATGGCCTTCAGTCTCACACTGACCCACTCTTCAACAGCAATAGGCAAAGGAGTTGAGAGGGATATGGGGCGAGAAAGTCGTTGAGGGTCACTTGAGGTAGATTACTGGAGAGAGGCCGGTAATAATGAGACGCATATAAGAACAGAGGATGAAGGAGATGCAGGAGAGGATGAAGGGTAGAGGCTGGGTGAGATAAAATTGAGGGAGAGGGCAGGGATGGAGGAGGTTGGAGTAAAGAGAAGAGGGACGTTAGAGGTTAGGTGTGAACAAAAGAAGCAGTGAGCGAGGAGGAGAATGGAGGGGATTAAGAGAACTTAGAGTTTCAGATGGAAACAAAGAGGAGTTTAGGAGCACTTCAGAGTAAGGAAAGAAGGGCTGGAGTTGAAGTGTGGCTTTGCTGTGAGGAGTTCCTGGGCTCTCCATAAATCAAACATACCACATGCCATAAAACAAGAGTTTCTCGCATCTTTGCAGTCCAGCACTTGTCAGGAAAGCAGCCCCACGGAGGTAATTGAATCAGGACACAAAAACAACAGAAAAGACTCACGTTGAGGCGGTCGGGCGCAGCTGGGAAAGCAAGAGAGCCCCTTCTTTTAAAGCAAAGGGAAAGGAAAGACCAGGGGAAATAGCGGTATTTGGAGACTGCAGCGTCCAGAGAGCTGACTCTACACTGCCTTTTACACGAGCCACAGCTCCAGGTGCAACACAAAGCAGGTCTGTTTCACAGCCTGTTCCCCACCACCACCTCCTCTACACCTCAAGTCTCTGTTTTCACAAACACACCCATCCTTCTTTTATGGTTTTGTTTAATGTAAACTGCAATCATATGACTGCAATCAACCATCACGGTGTGAAATGACAACAGAGAGGGTGAAAATGGATTCAGATTAGTCCCCTGACAAAAAGGACGTGCATCTTAAAATAAACCAGTCTGCACAAAAATACCTGCAACAAACTGTCTGCTTTTACAGGCTCCGAGCATGTTGTGGGTACGGGAAGAAGCTGCTGACTTTAAAGCGCTCTGTTTTGCAGTGTGCTTTTAACTGGGCTCGTCCAGTAAACTACCACTATTGTAAAGGGGAAATTGCCTGTAAAAACTTCCCCTTTGCTACCTCGGTGAAGACTCACTGTGGGAGCAGCATGTGAATAAACACAAACAACACTAGGTGTAAATGAGCCTAATGGGGGTGGGGGCTGAATCGTATCTACAGCTGGCCCAGACTGTTAATGTCTGCACTTTTTCTATTAGACGGGACCCCCTGGCTGCCTCATACAATTATGTTATTCTTCTGGGACTGTGAGTGTGGGTGTCTGCACTGTGAGACTGTGTCTGGAGGTGATAAAACAGCAGAAAGCACATAAATAATGACTTAATGATCCCCTCCACCCTAAGCTGTAATGATGACGATGGAGTTTTGCAACCCGGGGACGCTGGAGGAGGCGGGCGGGGTAATCCACATGTGGCCTCCAGGTGTGCTTAACTTCTACAATGTTACTTCTTAACCTCTAAACTCACCAAGGCTACACTCACTTTTACTTTGTTCCTTCTGCACCATCCACACTACCGCGCATACGGCTAGAAATGTTAAGCTTTTCTCGTGTGGGCACGAAAGCTGTCTGTTTTCAGGATAATGAAAATATTTTGCATTATTAATTCTATCAAGGTACAATCTTCTTTTTAAGGAGAGGGCGAAACAAAATGTGTGTGTGTGTGTGTGTATGTCGGAAAGAAAAAAGAAACGGATAATTTTGAGTGACAGACTGGGAGGAATCAGACGCCGAATCAGACGTGCGGCTAAATTATAGTGTAGTCACTGAGGCAGAGATAAGAGTTTGCGTAATTGTCCAGGTACGTTCTGCTGCCAATGCTTTACAACAATAGCAGTAAATCATGTGACTGTAAACTGTAATTAACATCCTTTTGCCTCCTTCCCGTTAATCATGCTCCGCGGCTAAATATTGATGTGTTTGAGACATTTTTGAATGTCGTGCTGAAGGTGTTTTTAATTATTTTGCCAACAACTAATTGGCTTTTGCAGCGTCTGAGAAGCTCAGGAGTTCAGTAAGAACTCTGAATGTCATCGATTTACACTGACAGTGGGGGGAAAAAAAGATGAGTAAGTAGCACTAAAGAATGAGAATCAAAGAAGAAATAACGTAAGCGTAATCTGCCAATTAGTATAATTGCTTCAGCTAAAACCGATGAACTCTGGATTCCAGAGAGGCTGAGAAATCGCACGTGGGATTGCACACGTGTCCACATATGTTTTAAAAACCAGGCCAAGAAGAAATATAGATTTGGAAGGAGAAAATGTTAATCAAAATATATAAGGAGTCAGCGTAGGTGTGCAACTGCGCTGATGACAGTGACAGATTACATTAGGTGACCTGCCACAGCCACCACAGTGAATCATGGCAAAGAAAATCCTAAATGAAAGTATTTTCGGTCTTTACTGTGATCACCATTAATTAACACAATTATCATCACGAATTTAGTAAACTTTTATAAAAAGTTCTTTTTAACAGAGGAGGTCAGCCAGAGCTACTTTCATTCAAAGGAGATTAGTATCCTATCTGCAGTTAATTATATTTAGTGGTATGGCTCTATTCTGGGACCTCTCTGCCCTGCCACGTGCATACATATAAAGCCTGAAGCTGGGAGGAGCAAGAACAAGACTACAGAACAGAGCAGCCATCACTGACAAAAGACATGACTTTGATTGAGTTAGAGTCAACATAAAAAGGAAGGGCTGGGGTAAAGGTGGGTAGCAAAGTGGCCTGCAGAGGCAGCAGCAACTGCAGACAGGCTAAGAAGCGCACTGGGTTTAAAAGACGAGACAAATCAGGATCAGCATAATTGTAACATGGAATGACAGTTTTATATAGATTATCTTATTTTCATAATTGCTGGAAGCCAAATATAATTCAGCAATAAATGAAAACAATGAAACGGCTCCAAATTCTGCTGTTATGTAATTAACACACAAACACTCCGAGTTAAAGTGGGAAGAAGGATTGTTGGCACCCCTCAGTGAGTTACTGAATCGTGACTGTGCTCCCTGACCTCAGACGAGGGTAAGCGAAAAAGATTTCTTCCCTCTAGGGATGAATATAGCAGTAACATTATGGTTTTCAGTGCAGGGTGAGAAGGAGGGTGGAAATTGTAATGGGGCTGAGGAAAGGGCGGAAGAGATGTCTCATTTTCTCTAAAACAACCCAGAATGCTTTGTGGATCTCCAGATGCATATCTCAGGCTTTTGTAACACAATCGGAGACATTAAAAAGAAAGAAATGGTCTTTATTCGCACAATTACCTCCTGAGTATCAGCTGCTCGATGGTGTCTAGCAACAGCTTCCTCTTCACATTATGCAATACAACTCCTTTTTTGTGTGCTCTTCTAAAGTCAATAAAAAGACGTCGACCTTGCTAGAAAGAGTGCCCTTTTGCCCTCTGCTGTTGCAGTGATGGGAGTACCTTTCTACCCAGAAAGCCCTTGGGGAACAGCGTGACGCACAAAATAGATCAGGATGCTACGGGGCCCCTGGCTTCATAAGGGCAGAAGTCTATTTTTAATGACAAGAGGAGCACCGCAACACAGTGTGGTGATAGGGCAAGTCCAGAGGAAATTTATCCTCTGCGTAGGAGTTCCCTCGCTCACTGCGCCTGTCTGAAGAGTTCTGAGGCTTAAATCATAAACAACTGCAGAGGGTTTTACCTGCAACAGAAAATCTATTTTGCTGAGCTGATCTCAGCTCATGCTCATTAAGGAAAACCGGGCTTTTCATTTTGTGCAGAATTTGTGATTTTTTTGCATCTGTGCACATTTCTTCCATGTTGTATGTATCTGTATTTGAAAGGGCAGCTGGGAAGGAGGGGTCAGATTTAGGGTCAGGCAGGGGTTGCGACCAAACTCATTCCTGAGAAAGTGAAACTGGAGCCTTTCCTCTTGAGCCACTGCATCGTGCTTGACCTCCAGAGGCCTGCATATATGCGCCTGAGCTGCATGTGAAATAAAGCGCAGAAGTATTCCTGTTTCTCATATTTGTACACGCAGATATTTTTGTTACTGCCTCTACTCTCTCTGCCTATTCTCAGGGAATTATTTGTTGATTTCACTTTTCCATCTGACAGCCTCTGTTTCTCTTCCTTAGTTGAACCTCAGCCTACACTGCGCAATGCTGCAGGGTTTAAAGCTCATCTCCTCCGTACCACAGAAAAACACACAATACACACCTTAAACTACGTGTACAGTGCAATGTGTGTTTTAGGTGCTTTGGAGTTTCCTTGTATTTGAGTTTTCTCTTTTCTATGCAGGAACAAGGAGGGAGGGGAGGGAAAAAAACATCTCATCTCATCCTAAAGCATCTTTTAACAATCCTCTTCAGTCCCAATAGGGCAGCACGGCGGAAGCAGCACAGGCAGAGAGTCAGCACAACTCTTGAACGTAACTTACTTCTCTGGGGAACTGAGCAACACAATAGAGCCGGAGCAGAATAGAAACATTCTTTGGTTTCATGAACAGCATAATCAGATGACTGTATTACACTGTCTGTGGAAAAAAAAAAGAAAAAGATACTCCTGGCAATACCTCTACAATTACTCATTGTCTTTTGGAGCAACTGATATCCTTATCGCTGAAGCCCAGTACCTGGCTTAATGTTCCATAACAAACTGGCCCGTGAAATCCAACTCTCACCTGCATGCAACAGCAGTCGACTCCAAATGACCACATCCTCTTATGCGCGCAGATGATAATAACAACAATAGTAATATTAAAAATCAAGCCAGGCTCAACATGCTGTAAAGCTACAAAATAAGGTACCCACTCCTGGCAGGCATCCACACAGTTTCCAGCTGAGGGCATATTCTTCCTAATGGTTTATTCAAGTACAAATGAAATGTTATTCAGAAGGAATAATAAGTGGTTTGTTACTCACTGCTGGTGGTTTAGATCAGACCACACATCCTCTGTGTGGTTTCACCTTCAGAACTGAGAAGGCATTGTGCCTATGACCGGGTAGACTACACATTCACACTGAAGCTCCACACAGACCGGTAAAGAGCGTGACTCATGAGAGTCTCATGTCTGAAGACTGTTTGCAGGCAAAGGTTTGGAAAACAATGGGTGCATGCGAAGGAGCTCTTTGCCACACAACTGTGTTTTCTTTCTTTTATTTAATGGTATTTTATTAAACATAATACATTTGTAAGTGCATTGATGTTATTTAAATTGTGGAATTGATAGACACCAGATTTTTTTTAAATATAAAAATGGACGTTGTTGGAAATATTAGCTTTTAATCCCATGATTCCTCCAGACAGGGTAAAAACAACCGCATGATCCTCATGCAGTATTGAGATCATTCACATAAGGGCGTTTTAACCTATAATTTGTTTGCTATTTACTAAACTTTAAGCTTTTCCTCCTGATTTTTACACAGAGAAAAATCCAAGTAAGCTCCAAACAGACCAAAATGCATCACTACAAACTACGCAAGAATGTTCAGTCCGCTCATTGGCCAGATGTGTCCGGGGCGGGAGCAACAAAAGTAAATACAGGAAGAAGGTGCTGTGTTCTTGATTATTGGAGAACACAGAGAATTTACCTTGATTTCACGGCTAGTTGCTGTCCCCTACAGACCTTTGCACATTCATAGTACCTTTCCACATCCCAGAATGCAAAGAATCCATGGCTACAGGAAGTTTTTTAGTTTAAACGTACACCTGGTAGTTGGTTCAGATTGAGGTTGGCTCACGTTCACGCCATAAACGAACGGCTCTTGAGTTCATTTGGAATCACACCAAAACCACCTCCTCCAAAGGGTGCGGTTGTTTTGATCTGCGATTACTTTGTTCACACCTGCACAAATGAACCGCACCATGGGGGAAAACGAGCCAGAGTTAGAGTTAAATGGACTAAACACTGCAGGTGTGAAAACAAGTTAAACAGGTTAAAATACCAATACAACAATGTAAATATAGTCCATCACATAAAAACTCTATTATCACTTATTACTATATATGACCTACTATATATGTCCTTGCTATCCTGAAGTGGATAGGCAGTAGAAAATGGATGGATGGATCCAGTTAAATGATTACCAGTAATAATGAATCAGTGTGGAAAAATTATTCTACCGTTGTGGTTGGTTTTTATGATGTTAACTATTTAGTCCACAGGTATTCAAAGTAAGAGCCAAAGGGTCATAAGAATGATCTAAGTGTAATCATGAGATAATAATCGGTGTAGGAAAGACATTCTCTGTTCTGGATTTGTTCTGATTTGTGGCGTTTTCAACTTTTGGTGTAAAATTTTAGACGATAAATGCCAATGGTTCTTTGGTGGAACTGCCAACAATAAGAAGGCCAAATGAAATGTAGTTTTTAAGCCAAGAAATCTTGGGAGCTATTTGTTTAATCTCTTATATTGAGGTGTATTTTTAAAGCTGATTATGGGTATTTGTATAAAATCTAAAAAAGAACACTGAAAAAATGGAGCTACAAAACAGCCGTTGAAGCATATTTCCAAAAGTAGAGTGGATTAGAAATTTGTAAAAGCATAAAAAAGGAGAAGCTATGTCAACTTATTCAGAGTTAAAAACTTCCTAACTCTTTTCCCCAACCTGGGATGTAGACATTTGGCAAAAACTGCCAAATATCTGCTTTAAACTGAGGTTAGCTTGGGTGAGGAAATGAGCTTCTCTGATCTTTGTGGTAAAAACATTTGGATTTTTTTGTGATGAAACAGTAAGGGGATCCTGTTAGGACAGATCTGAAATTGCAAAAGTAGAGATTTTTTGGAGGATTTTGAAAAGTGACATAGACATATAACCTTTATACCAATTTTCCCTTCCACTGCCTTACTCTTTTCCATCACCTGTCTTCTTCCTCTGCCTCCTGTCTTTCATCATCTTTCCTTCTCTTGATGTCTTAGCTCTCTTTTCTCTGTCTTGTTTGGTCCAGTCCTGTCCTGCCCCTCTTTCCCTCTCTGAGGACTTCTTGCACTGACAGCTGAATCCAGCAGACAGATGCATCCGGGAACAGACTAGTCTGCTGCCTCTTGAGAGAACCTCCTCCTTGTACACTTAACAATTTCCCTCAGACCCGTTCACCCTGCCTGTCTGCTCATCTGCCTATCACCCTTTCTATCTCCATTTCTTCAGTTTTCTTTCCCCTGCCCTTTATTTTTCCATTCAAACAGCAGGCACTTCCCCTCTTTGTCGGACAAACTTAAGCTCTTATCTTTTCACCTATATCAGCGTTGTCGCCTCTCCTTTTCTCTCTTTATGTCTCTCCTCTAATCTCCCTCTGCATCTCTCCTCCATTCCCATTTTTTCCCCTCGCATGGCCAAACTACAAGAAGTGGGCCGCTTTATCTTTTTAGATGTTATCGCAAACTTTCATATGAGGTCGGATAAAAAAGAATATAGCACCCTCTGTAATTCTGTTTCCTCATTCATCTGCTGAGGGAAACATCGTCTTGCAACTTGAATATTTTTTTTCCCTTTCCTTTCCTTTCCTTTTCTTTTTTTTTGAGGATATTGCACTGGTTAGCCCTTCGTAATGATTTCAAAGTAGAGATAAATGTTTTCATTTGCTGAAGATTAAAGTATTTTCTGTATTTATATCCTCTCGCTGATCAAATTAGAGCCTCTCCGGCTGTTAGCGACGCTGCGATAGATGAAGCTCCGATAGTACTAAACGCATCACATCAAAAGAGCTTCTTATCGTATAATGATATGCTCCATAAAGATAAGGCACAACCATCTTCGTCCCACGAGGAGTTAAAAAAAAACAAAACTCAAACCCGCGACCGATTGCAAGCTACATGATCTCCTGTTTATTTGAAGACATACGGTAAACACAAATAAAAGCGCAGAAATCACACACATGGGCCTGCTTTAGTAGTGGGTGGGCTCCTAATTTAGTTGTGACTATACATAGCAAAGAGTGTCAAAGTCTCGCAGGAGGCAGTCCAGTTTTGCTCTCATCTCAGAGGTACAAGCTGCAGCTTGAAAGAAGAAGCTCCTACAAAAGGGAAAATATACGAGCTGAGCGTCGCTATCAAATGATCCTCTCATTCATGCTTCAAAGTCATTCATCTTCCAGAGAAATACAGCTGGGTGACGGCCCGGAGAGGGAGAAAAGTGTGTATTTCCCCCTGTGTATGTCTGCATGTGTGTTTGGTGACAACTCATGACTCATTTCACCCTTCAAACGGCCCCGTGGCACTCAATCAGTCAATAAACAAAGACCAGCAAAGCTTCTCCTCCACTCCTTTTTTGCCCCAGTCTCCCTTTAAAAAAAAAAAATCCTCTTTTCCCCTGACTCATTACACCTCATCACACACTCTCTTCACGCTCCCGCCTTCTCATCCTACCCCCCACCTCTCAGCTACTCTCCTGGCTAGCTTCATACCGACGCAAGTGCAAATGGAAGACTACAACACACTCCAAAACTTAAACTGAGTTTACAATAATCGCCTCTCCTGATGTCACAAAAAAAGAGTTAAACTTGGGACCTCTCTGTTTAACCTTTCAAACATCCTCTCAGCTTGATCCTTAGAAGGGAAAAAGAGGCTTTGGGGATTATTCAGTCATGACCCAAATAGTCCGCTCTCTGTTTCGCCTGCGCTGGTATCGTAGTTAAAAGACAGGATTCCTCCGCTATCTGAGTGGGGTTTGAGGTTGTTGTGAAAGAGGGGGACAGAGCTAATGTAGTGTAGTGTAGCTGTGCTGGCGAGTGACGGCTGGTTTAGTGGTGCTAATTCCTTCTGACGTGTGGACATGCGACGGGATGTTTAACTCAAACCGCAGGCGTTCACTCTTGAATCCAAGCAGCAGAAGCAATAGCACATCCAGGATCACATATCACTCGCTCGCGCCTCCCTGCTTCCCTCTGAACTCAAATTATTTCCTACACCTGCCTTTGCGCTGCTTCTGCTGTTTAGCATGCAGTGTGAAATTACCACAGCTTCCTCTGTCTGTTTTACAAGGATAGGTCCCATCAGAGAACTGGTGTGCTTGTGCATGTCTGTGTGTGTGTGTGTGTGTGTGTGTCTCTTTTTACACATGCACTTTTCTATAATTTCATTTCCAGCTCTTTTGCATGTCAGTCTTAATTTTGCACCTGTACGTGCCTTGTTTTTACTTTAGCTCACTCTACTCCAACTGCGCAGCATTGTAATATAATATTCCTTGCAGGAAAACAGACTCACAGCGTGAGTTTTGGAAAAAATGGTGCCATGTTCGTTTTTTAAAAAGCGTCAAACCTTTCACTGGTGACCTTGACAGGAAGGGACTCGGATCTCCGCGCGGCACACAGAGACGTCGACTTTTGTGAGGATAAACAACAGATGCTTTGGGGTTGCATTATGCATCCCACTTCATAACTTCCTTGCGGTCTCTGTGGCAACTGTTAGGACATTTTGGCCTTTAAAGAACAGAAGTGGCGTGGCTGATAAACTTTCATTTTGCCAACATTTTCATTTCCTCTCAACAGCCTTTCAAATCCCCGGTAGGAAACCTTGAGAGTAGTCATAGCAACATTGCACCATCTCACTAAATCACTGACAATGGCAGAAGCGAAAAAGAAAGAAAATGAGAAAAAAAAATACTTAGTTTCACCCTGGCAACTTTCTCTTTTATGTCAGGATTGGTCAGAAATGGCACAAACGGGCGCTGAACTCCCCTCAAAATGAATTACAAAGTTAAACAATCATCCAAATTGTGGCATGATTTTCTGGAGCTGCCACAGTCTTGAAATCAGAAGTGGCAGGAGGACCAAGGAGGAGGGATGAGATAATGGCAAAGTGGTTGTAATGTATAAATAGCCCGTGGTAGCGTGAGGACAAAGCACAGCGGGAATGAGCAGAAAACCACTTCAACTATTGTTTGGGACTCCAAGTTTCCTTGCTTAGGAGCAATAAATCATCCATTTGGAGAGAATTAGTAAAATCTGGCCTTCCATGCAATTCTCACCCAATAAACTCACATCTTTTGTGAGGCTGCGTGTACAGAGACAAACTATAACAAAACCCCATCTTACTGGTGTCACACAAATAGGTAACCAAGGGGGCCTTAGAGAGCACCGAGAGGCCAGAGGCTAATGGCTGTTTAGTTTGCACGTGCAAGATAATGCCTTTCGCTTTCCCTCCCAACGGAGCTCGACCCCCGAGGGGATGTTGAATCAAAAAGGTCGACAACAATGGGGCTTGTCATTCAATCAGTTTCCACGGTGACCACACAGTCTCACTGTGCCCCAACACTGCCAGATTCATCACAGAACATCTTCAGGCTGGGACTAATTGCTGTGTTTCTGCTGGGGTTCTGTGTCAGCGCTCAGGCAAACTCCCCACGCAACACAAATATCAATCACGGCTAATCATATGCTGCTCCTCGCCGTGCGCTGGAATGTGGAGCAAGTTTACATACAATGGGCTCATGTGAGCCTGCTGCTCGTCTCTCTGTCAGTGCAGGAGTTGGTGTTTTTTTTTTGCACGCCACAAATACTGCTTATTACAGTTTCCCCTGAAAACGATCATTAGCAAACGCAGTTTTTCCTGTTTTGCCCAAGCAACCGTCCAAAACTCAAAGATAACAAATGCACTTTTATCAGAGACCAAGAAAACACAGCAAATGTTCACATCTCAGAAGCTAGAACCACTAATCTGGATTAAAAGTTACTTAAAGGATTTATTAAGCTTCAAAGTAAATGGCAGTTTTCTCAGTTAATTGTTTACTTTTTCTCTCTTTAAACTGATCACTGCAGCTCTGAGCCATTTTTCCTTTTTTCCTCTCTCTCCATTCAATATTTCTCTAGCAGTTCAGCAATTTTTGTCCAAAAACCCTTCCTAGCACTTCTATTTCCTCTTTTATTTCCCCCTTTTCCAAAGGGACTTTAGCTTCCAGCGTCTAATAAAAGGCCTGAATAATTCTTCCATCTGGATGATGGTCACTTATTTCCACTGGTGCGATGGGACAGATGAGTCTCAGCATCCGTAAGTTCAATACTTAAGAGACATCCCAAAAAACTTGCAGAACTGATAACAAACAGTGAGCCTGAATAGAGAAAAGAGTTTGGTGAGGGTTCAACATTCTGGACACAGCACGCAAGTAAAAATTTTGTAAAAGGTGTTTGCCTCAGGCCAGGAAAAACATTGGGGAAAAGCAACTTAGTTAACAATTATAATTTACACTCATCAGCATGGTCACAGTTGGAGATTAGCAACCCTTTAAACCTGCTGCAAGGACAGACTCATGAGGAGCATTCAGGTAGCAGCAGAACCACATACATTACCTCTTAACAGCATAAATCTTTCCATCTCTTTTTCCCCCCTTCACAGCAGATCCCTCAGTATATTTAACTTGTCCTTTCTCATTTTTTTTAACCAACTCACTGACGAATATGATTAATGCTATTTCAGTTTTGCTTTTGTGGAAGAGTTCTGCTTGCTTGAATTGATTTTCTTTAGCATAAAAGAAGTTAAAATGAAGCTTTTATTCCAATAGTAAAATAACTTCATTTTTTTGATAGTTTTACAAAAAAAAAAAAAAAAAAAAAAAAAAAAAAAATCAAACA
>VVHJ01005010.1:0-10626 GCA_015107715.1 Tylochromis polylepis | reverse complement strand
GGGGTGGGGGTTGGGGGGGGGGGGGGGGGGGGGGGGGGGGGGTAAAGCTGAGATTTACATTTCAAGTGGCCTCTGTGCAACTCTGGGAAATGCGTGGGTAACCTTTTCCTTTCTCTTGCTGTGCAGGGAGGGTAAAGGGAGCAGATCTGCGTTCTTAAAATATCAGAACAGATTGGATAGAGATATGGAATGCCAAAGGCAATGGTAGTGACTGATAAATACAATGAAACAATAAACTGAGCTCTGATACAATGAAGTGACATTGTGGCAATAGTTTGCAAATCAAATGCACTTTCATCCGCTGAAAACGCTGTGACCTCCAGAACTTTTTCACTTTGCTTCAGGAATTTCAGGCTTGCTTTTAGTTCGCTTGGTTTGCTCTCCCGCACAATAGATGTTTTACTCCCTCACGGCCAACAGCAAAAACCCACCGAGCTGCAGCTCAACTTCAGAGAGAAGGAAAAACAATGGCGTGTCTTTGAATGGGCCATCAGAGTCGGCAATGGATGATTGTGAGTACATTAGCCTCTGATGGGAAGGCGTGAGAATGAATCAAAGTTACACAGGAGCTTGTGTCTCTCTGTGTGTGTTTGTGGAGGAGTGTGCGGCTACCTTTGTTGCTTTGCATTCCTGTTTTGATGTCAGGCAAACACACTCAAGTTTCTAGGCAACCACAGAAGAAGTCTCCTATAATTCACCCGGTCATGTAAGATCTTAGTGAGATGTATTTGTGTGTGTGTGCTTGCTGTTTGTGTATTGTTTCATCTGGCAGCTTTTTTGAGGAATTGGAGATTTCAGTCTTCTACGCAACTGAATAATGGTTCAAAAACGTTGTCACGATGAAAGAAAGTGAAGGCCAGCTTTTATGTATATAAAAAAAAAACCCAGAGGGAAAAAGCAATGTCTGTTCATTTTTTTGTTGTGTTTCCTTCATGCAAGCATGTGCATTTGTAATGCGTGTCTCTATACACTGATGGAAAGAGATACTAACAGCAGGCCAAGCCCCTGCTTTAGTGCCAAACCTCAGCCGACCACAGTCGAGCCCCTAAAATCACTTTGTCACACAGGCCATCTGTCACGCAGTTTCTCTGCCGTTGCAAGCCCCACGTCATCTTGCACCTCGCAAACACAGCCGGTCAGCCAACCTGGCAGCCACCTGGACATGCACAAAACACACGCTCGCCGACACGCAAGTGCAACAGCTTTCACATGTTGTGGCGCACTCACAAGCTTACACGAGAATGACTACAACTGGCTGAGTCAAGCTGGAACTCAGGAGGTTGAGAGTACTTGTGAGTAAGAGACAAGAAAGGTGTTTTGGTCATTTCCCAGGAGAGGAAGAGTTGTGGAATAAAAGGGGGCACATGAAAAGATAGCAAGAGTGAGAGAAAGAGAGAGAGAAGAGCCGGCCAGCTGTGAAAGACTGCAGTCATTCCTCACTCTGAGCTCCATACCTGCAGACTCAATGAGCCATCCCACGCTGCAGCAGGGCCAAAGCCATGTGATTTCTCAGGCTTACTCAGCCTTACTGTGCCCCTGCAGCAGCAGCATCTAGGGCCTTGTAGTGCCAAGACTCCACAAAGTCTACTTCCCCCGCCACGCTTCATGGGAGGAAGGATTGGACAATGATGCCGTAACTGTCAGAGTGTCAGAGGAAGTATGTATGCGACAGGGTAAAGGGCTCTCCTGTGAGGTGTCAGACTCAGCGAAATTATTAAGGGGTTTAAGTTTCTGTAGACTGCTATTTTATTCAGCTCCTTACACATTATTAGTCATGCTAACATCATGCTGTAGGGATGATGATATTGATCTGTCGGCCCACCACTTGGTTCAGACTTGAAAGAGCTCATAAGAACACTGGATGGATTGCTATGAATAGATGCACATACACCCATAGTACCCAGAGGGTGAATCTCAGTGCCTTTAGTGATCCACTGACCTTTTCTAGCGCCACCAAGAGGTTAGTTTTTACTGATTCTGTGAATTCTCTTAGCAGAGGAGAAATATTAGTCTAGAGTTGGTGAAGACGCTCCAAGGTGATCAGTTCAGCGGGTGACCCCTCGAGAACAAGTATTAAATGAAATTTGCTGACATTTACATTCTCATCAGGATGAATTAAAGCATCCTTGGTGATCATTTTCACTTCCCACGTTGTACCACCATCAGACAAAAAGGTTATACTGGTGTAATAGTTTGGTTTCAGACCGAATGCTTGCAAAAATAATGACTTTAGTTTTCAGTGCTGGCAAATATTGTGATGCTAACGAGCTAAATTTATACGGTGGGGGGAGACGTTAGCATTGTCACTTGGAGTGTTTTTTAAATTATGACCAAGGAAGGAGTTTTTGCCACTGGCTTTGTGAAGTACTTTCTATTCATTTCTTGCAGTGCACCTTCATTTTTATTCAGCTATTCAAGCTATTCATCTAAACAGAGGACCACCCCTAAGCAGTTTTAACTTGGGTTACCTTCCTGTTTTAAAACATGCCACTTTATAATGGTTCTTTATTGTCTAAATACCCATCATTCCTCTTATGGAAGGCCTTTAGCCGTATTGTCTGATGGTGTTACACATAAAAAACTACAAGGTATAAGCATGCTGATGTTAGCAAGTTGCTCAAAACACTACCACAGTCGCATAAACATTAGCATGGTTCAAACACATGAAACAAGTTGAGACTGAGGTAAATATAGCGCTCCCCTGATTGAGCTTTATACTCTGTTTTCTCACACCATCATTATGAACGTTTACTCCATCTTTATCTGATCCTTGTGGTTCTTCCCTGTTCTCATCAGCCTGCTACAATGCAGTGTAGCAGTATGATGGAGTGTTTATAAAAGCCAAATCCGTCCAAAGGTAGTGAATGAACGAACTTGGTGAGATAATGAAATGCAGCACCAGAGTCCAAGGGGGTCATCCTTCTCGCTCTCTGCTGAGATTCTGGCTGGCTGTATTTGTCTTTGTCCTCCCCTCTATGGCCCATGATGGATAGCAAAAAGAATATGGCTGATAGTGAAAGTTTTTTTTTCTTCCCCACTCTTCTTTTTTTTAGTATCTTTTCTTTTTTTCCCCCTCCTCCATCACCATTAGCAAGGTGGCAAAGTTAAGGGCTGGAGAGATGAACTCTATGAAATTCAATCATGGGAATTGAAGGTTTGGAGGCATGAGGTCTTGGCCCCATGGGCAGTTTGGAGATTGCTTCAGATTAATTAATGTCAAAATGGAGAGGCCGAGGCCATAGAGAACAATTATATATGTGACTGGTGGACACGATGTTTGCCATTCCCACTAGAGAGTGCAATGTGCTGATTTTCGTCTGTCTTGAGAAGATAATTTATTCCCAGTCAGTAATTTTGAAGACCCAAAGGCAATTTAAGTGGAGATAGACTAGGGAAAGCTACCCATAGCTAAATGGATAGAAAAATAAAGCCACTTATGTAAGTACTGAAGGCGCGTATAATCTGAAGCCACAGTGGGGGAAACTACCGCCATCTCCCGTGCATTGTAATCTTCTGAAGGCAGACGTGGAGTTAAAAGGGGAATAACACGCAGTTAAAAATTCAGATTTCATTTGTAATGACTTGTTAATGTGTCTGTACGGAGGGATCACCATATGGTCTCTACTGTGTGTGCGCAAAACTGTCTGTGGTCATCTTTAAACATACATCGACATCTGCAGTCAGAGCCACTTCTCCAGCTTTTTCCACCATATTTTTAGGTGAGGTTTACATAGGCAGTGCTACCTCAGATTAAGCAGACAAATAAACTGTATGCTGCTGCTTTAGGGTCTCATGGGACCAGAGTGATTTTTCACCAATACTGACCGAACCATCTCCGGAAACTGGAATAAATCCTCCAATTTCTAACTCGGCAGAAGCAATTTGTTTCTTTCAACGCTATCTTGTATTTCAGGGTGACTTCACTGGCCTCTCACTGCATGGTGCTGTCTGTTCTCTCAATGCACACATCCATCCAAGCATAGCTACGCACCGACTGAGGGCGCAGGCGTCACACACAGTTATATTACATACATAAACACGACACGTTTACAGTCGTGCACATATTTTCAGATGTCCCTGATATGCTTTTTGCCTTTGTGCAGGTTTGTGTGACTGTGATGCAATCCAAACAGGTATGCGCAGGAAACCGAGATTGGTCTTCTCGCTACAGTGCATTTTTTTTTCTTTTTTTATCTCCAGAGTTTTGGAAACATGATTTATGTGTCTGCAGAGGAAACATAAAAATCCAAAAACTATGTGAGGCTTTTCACAGTTTGCTGGACTAAATGCTAAACACAGACTGAGGAAATTGAAAAGATTTGGAAGAGATGTTTAAGTTGCATTAAAATATGTACGCTTGTGGTGACTGAAACACATCACTGTCTTTGCCTATTACAGAGCTGATATCTGCGTCTTTCAGCCAGCGCTGACTTTCATAAACTGGTCCATTAAAGAAGAGAAAATAACCAGCAAAGCTGACAACAGCGACTAAAACTGGCATTAACCGATAATAATCAAAGTCATTACTGGGATATTATCGTTTCTTATTATTCTCAGCAATAAAGATCATGTATTTTTTATAATGAGCCTGCAATATGGCAGGGGTACTCATTAGAAAGGAGGCATTACTGGAAATTTAGACATCCATCATCTCTTGTAGGAGCTTGCTCATAACAATGAACTTTATTTTGACAGGCAAAGGGGTTTTTGGGTAATTGTTTTTGCCCCACGTTGGACAAACAAAATCATTTTAATTACCGTCAGCTTTCCATTTAGAGGTTAGAAGTCAGAGCTGCACCAGGATGTGTGTAGGAGGTAGAGTGAAATATCTATTTTTCCATTTATTAGCGGAGACGCAAGTGTAATGCTGAGATGGTGATTTAACCGTGAGCTTGTTCAGAAAGTCTTCTCTCTGAAGTTGTCTTAGGAGCTGCTTTGCCTACTGATGGAAAAATGAGCTCAGGAGAGTCTAGCTGTCCTCACACAGTAGAGCCGGAACCGTCAAAACGGCATAAGATTGAAGCACTTGCTTGTTTATAAGAAATTTAGGCCATTCGGCAAAAAGGAAGAAACTCTTTTGCTTTGGCTTTGAACATGCCCTCCCCCCAGAGTCACTTTCACCTTTTCCCATCTTTGAGGTATGCCTTTGGACAAGATGAAAGTAAATGTCTGAGCACTTAAGTCAGGCTATGCTAGATAAACTATATGGAGGAAGTTAATATGAAGTAAATGTCCCTGAAAGGAAGAATTCTAAGAACAAGAGACTACCAACACTCTTTGGTGGTGCTGGTCAGACTGCGGCATGGTTTTGTGCTAATAGAAAAAAAAATAGAAAAAGAAAAAAAAGAAAGAATTTATCACATGTGCAAGATTATTTTTAAGACCAGTACACTCAGTAGATAGTTTATTAGGTAGACCTTGCTAGTACCAGGTTGGACTCACTTTTGGCATCAGAACTGCTTTAATTCTTCATGGCATGGTTTCAGCAAAATCCTGGAAATATTCCTCAGAGATTTTGGTCCATATTGACGAGACAGCATCACACAGTTGCTGCAGATTTGTCGTTCACAGCCATGATGTGACTCTGTTCCACCACATCCTAAAGCTGCTCTCATATCAAAGCCATTTGCGTACAGTGAATGAACTCATTGTCATGTACAAGAAAGCAGCTTGAGGTGATTTAAGCTTTCTGACATGGTGTGTTATCCTGCTGGAAGAAACCATCAGAAGATCCACTGTGGTGACACTTTGGTCATAATGGACATGGTCAGCAACAATACTCGGGTAGCCTGTGACATTTAAATGATGCCTAGTTGGTGCTAAGAAGCCTGAAGTGTGCCAAGAAAATACCCCACACACTATTACAGCACCAGCAGCAGCTTGAACCGCTGATGTAAGGCGGGATGGACTTATGCTTTTGTGTTATGCCAAATTCTGACCCTACCATCCGATTGTTGCAACAGAAATTGAGATTTTGTCCAGGAAACTTTTTTTTCTCCAATTTTCTGTTGCCCAAATTTTGGTGAGTCTGCACAAATTTTAGCCTCTGTTTCCTGTTCTTAGCTGACAGGTATGATCCTCGTTTGATGTCTTGTGTTCAGAGATGCTCTTCTCCATACCTTGGTTGTAACAAGTAGTTATTTGCTTACCTTACTGTTACTGTTACCTTCCTATTAGGTTGAAGCAGTTTGGCCATTATCCTCTGAAGACATTTTAGCTCAAAGAACTGTCAATCACTGGACATTTTCTTTTCTGATCATCCTCTGTAAACTGTAGAGAAGGCTGTGCAGGAAAATCCCAGGAGGTCAGCAGTTTCCAAAATACTCAGACTAGCCTGTGTGGCGCCAACAACCACGTTCAAAGTCACTTAAATCAGCTTTCTTTCCCATTCTGATGCTTGGTCTGAACTTCAGCAGGTCGTCTTCCCTGTGTCTACGTGCCATGTGAAAAAACTCACATGGCGATGAGTTGTTGTTGTGCTGTTGCTACGTGATGGGCTGATTATATAATTATAACTGCAGTTAAACAACCCAATAACTTCATACAGCCTAAGTCTAACAAAGTGGCTGGTGAAGGTGTATATTCTGTTGTGAATAGGCGAGTAACTGTAAGTGGACACTATGCTCTGTTCAATAATGAAACCATCTATGTGATCAGGAACAGACTTCAAATACAGCTGTATATGATAAAGTATATATGCTGTCCTTTCTAAAAGCTTCACCTTCTTTTAAACAGAGCTTTCCTAAAATTTTAAAGTGTAATGTATTACAGTACAAATATTTAGGAATTTACCATTGTCTCTAGAAAAACTCAGTAGTATTGCCCTGGTTTCTCTTTAGTTCCTTTCTGCTTATAAAGCTTCTCTGTCTGTGTCTTCCCATTGTCTGTTTTTTTATCTACCTTTCTTGCTGTGTCCTTTTTTATTTTTATTTTGGCAGTTATTTTTCTTTTTCTGGTGTTTTTGCTCTGTGTCTTCCTGCTCTTGCAATTGTTCTGACCTGATTGTGTTCACACATTTTATGTTACTATAACAGGGATGAAAAAAAGTTCCTTTTTTTTAATGTCAGATGGCGAGTAGCCAATAGAGGATGGCAATCAAAGAGTCCAAGAGAGCATGTGGATTAATAAAAATAAGTTATCAACAATATAAATGATAAAAATACCATAAAATGCCTAAAAATCTTTGATAATAAAAGATATAACCATTAAAAATGATAGGGAGTCCCAACAAGAAAAACAAAGTACATGGACAATATAAACTGTAAAAATGGTGAAAAATGTACCACAGCATTAAAACCCACAGATGAGTCTTTAAAATAGTCTCTGTGGCCTACAGTGGATGAATAAAATAGTCAGTTTTCGGCACCCCACCAAAGGACAGCTGACCTGTCCTTTGGTGGGGTGCTCACACTGGGAGCAGCTCCTTAAAATACGGGTCACCAACCACCTTATCAGTCCACGCTCTCTTCGCCATAACCCGATCCCTCTGCTGATTTCTTTGTATTCCACTTGACTAAATGCTGGGACTGGTGCCCCGTTGGGGCTCACTGCTTTTGGATGGTTGGTGAAACAAACTCTTGTTCATGTTCTCCTCGTTACACTTCCATGTTCTTTGCAGCACTTTCACTTTATTCTTATTCCCCGCTGTTCTGTCATTTTCTGTCATCTTTCCTCAGCAGGTGTAGTTTATTACTTTGACGAAGGGAGGTGGAAATTAAAGTATGTGCAGGCATTTAAAACAGTGATTTTCAAAATAAATGCATCCAGAAAACCAGAAATAGCACACAAAAGCATTAAAAAAAGCAATAAAAACACATCTACTGATTGTCATAACAGTGGTTTCCCACATGTGTATTTACTCATTATGCTTTCACTACATCTTTGTCAGTCCATCAAGGTATGCTCTGTCTGGATGTCTCGCTTGTTTCTCTGTTGCCTTTTTCAATCAGTGTTATTTTCCCCGTTTAGAGTTCCTTGGTGGGACTTTTGGCTGGATTATTCTCCTCTGCAGCACCTTTTGTTGTTCACACATAGGTTCAATTAAAAGTTGCTTTTGTTTTCTCAGTCTTTTTCTTTTATTGAATTGAACTTTAAAAGAACACCACAGACAACAAAACACTGTATTTGCATTACTCGTGCAAATACATCAACAAATATTTGCCTGTAATGACCAACTAGTGGGAAAACAAGCTTCTTTAAATGTATCACCAACAGCTGGAATTAGATACTTTGAGAATTTACCAGGAAGTCCTGCAGTTTTCCTTTGTTTTCTCCAGGCACACTTCTTTATTGCTCCATCTCCGTGTAACAGCTGAATCAGTTTCATCCTTTATTTCTGACTGTCGGCGTCATTAGGAAAATCCACAGTCTGTCAGAGGGTCCCAGCTGATATGATATATCATGATGTTTTCAAATTCTTTATCAACTGTTCACCTTCATGCATTAAACTGAGTTGATTTGTGCCTTTGCATAGATTTGTGTGCCTCATGTTGCACAAAAATGTTACCTTGTGTTCGGTCTGAACACGCCATAAGAGGTACGATCAAAAAGATAAAAATTAGATCAAATTTATAAACCTTACCTGAAACTGGCCTGACCTCCAGCCCCATCAGCATCATCTTCCCATGCACCTCCACAGATCTCAGCCTGACTGCTATTTCTAGACCGATCATGTTTTCACCATGGACTCAAAGTTTGCACAGAAAGCAAACATAGTCAGTCAAGACTTTCTGAACCTGATGTGCACGCCCAGAAGTGTGCTTGTCATTTTCTTTATGACCAGAGATGTCAAACACATTTCACATCATGGTCCACATACAACCCAGTTTAATCTTAAGCGGGCCGGACCAGTGAAACTCCCCTTCCTGTTTAACTACACATTTATTCCTTAAGATATCTGATTATAAGCAAGAGGTGTCATTTCAAAAATGCCTCTCAGTTTTTCTACACAACAGAGAAATGTTGTGTAGAAAAATAAATCTGTCCGTATCCCTTTTCAAGTTCTGTTAGCTCATTGCCCAGTATTTTTACACATTTAATTGTTTATCTATCACTTCATTACTTTGGTGTGGTATGAAAGGCCGTGGGAGCAGTCTTTATCAATGGGAAAAGCTGTAAAAGTTATCAAAATACAGGTAAAAGTCCAAAAATGTATGCCAACCATCACACTTTTGAAAGTTGTCTAGTTGTTCGGATTGGAGTCTTTGCTGGGCCAATTCTGGTCCCCGGGCCTGATGTTTGGCACCTCTGTCTTTGACATTCACGGGATTCTCCTCGATAGGAGCCAGTTCAGCAAAGATGTCTGTTTTTATTTATTGACTTTAAATTAGATAATACTTAGAGTTTGCAGGGACTAAACCAGATTTCATCTTGCAATATTCAAAATAAAATAAAATAAAAATAAAATTTTATTTATATAGCACCTTTTTAGAGAAAATCCCAAGGTGCTGCACATAGGATAACAAGTCATAAGAACATAAGACAGACAACATAAAACAGGCAAAAATTAGCCAAAAGCTATTTTAAAAAGGTGAGTTTTGAGTTGTTTTTTAAAAATGACCACTGAGTCCACAGATCTCAAGCTTTGAGGGAGAGAGTTCCACAGTCTGGGGGCCACAGTAGCAAACGCTTTATCACCCTTAGTTCTCAGCTTAGAATTCGGTATAGCAAGTAGGCCCTGATCAGAGGATCTCAGGGACCTGCTAGGGACATAGGGCTGAACAAGTTCCTTGATGTAAGCTGGTGCCAGTCCGTGCAAAGCTCTGAAGGTTAAAACCAGGATCTTAAAATGGACTCTGGATCCAATAGGAAGCCAGTGTAACTGAGATAATAAAGGAGTTACGTGTGAATATTTAGAGGATCGAGTCAAAAACCTAGCCGCAGCGTTTTGAACAACCTGTAGACGATCCAACGAACCTTTGCTTAGACACATAAAAAGTGAGTTACAGTAGTCCAAGCGTGAAGAAATAAAAGCATGAACAGCAATCTCCAGTTCAGAACGAGATAGAATTGGGCTTAACTTGGCAACATTTCTTAAGTGATAAAAACAAGACCGAACCAGTGATTTAACATGACCATCCAGTGTGAGAGTCGTGTCGAGCGTTACACCTAAATTCCTGATAGAGGATTTAACATAGATTGAAAGAGGGCCAAGGGCATTCACTATCTGGGGTAGGAATCTGTCCGGAGCGCATACCAGGACCTCAGTTTTCCCCTCATTAAGTTGGAGGAAATTTTCAGCCATCCAACTTTTAATAGAGTCTAAGCAGTTATTTAGGAGCTGAAGCTTAGATAAATCATGGGGCTTAAAAGAAACGTACAACTGAATATCATCAGCATAACAGTGATAGGAAATGTCATCAAAGGAGCCCATTATATGCTGGAGGGGGAGAAGATATATTAAAAACAATAAAGGCCCCAAGACCGATCCTTGAGGGACACCATAGGTAAGGGACGTAGAGGATGATCTAAAATCAGAGACCACCACAGAAAAGCATCGGTGATGTAGGTAAGAGGAGAACCACTCCAAGGCAGTTCCAGATACACCAACCCAATGTTTTAGCCTTTCAAGTAAAATGTGGTGGTCAACTGTGTCAAACGCTGATGTGAGGTCCAACATAAGCAGAA
>VVHJ01005009.1:21566-37798 GCA_015107715.1 Tylochromis polylepis | reverse complement strand
AGTGCAGAAAAAAATGCACTATGAAATTAACCTAACTTAATTGGATGGTTCTGAAAGGGAGACTGACAGATTAAATTTGTAGTTAAAAGGAAATACATTCCAAGTTGCCACAGCTGACACCAAACACTCAGACACAACCTTAAGTGACTAATTCTTGCTGTCTTTGTTGAAGCTGCAGAAATCCACACTTCGTCTCTGCTGTTTCCTTTCATTCCTTTCGCTTTTCCATCTTTCCGACTGTGGACGTAATAGTCTAAGTAAACATGCATTCCTTTCTACTTTGCTTTACTAACATGCACTCTGCACTTATTCAAGAAAGTGACACATTCCACAATTCCCATTGGCTGTTCTTGGTATGAGGGGAAAAACACACACTCACTGCGGTGACTCAGTTGCACTGCTTGGTTGTTGGGATTCTTTATG
The DNA here is from genome assembly GCA_015107715.1 of Tylochromis polylepis. Lineage (NCBI taxonomy): Eukaryota > Metazoa > Chordata > Actinopteri > Cichliformes > Cichlidae > Tylochromis > Tylochromis polylepis. Next base: position 37,375 of record VVHJ01005009.1, on the reverse strand, counting down.
TGGTGCCCCTGGAAAGACGAGCTTTTGCATTTTCATTCTTTCTATGAGAAAAAAACTCCAACTCGATTGTTTGGTTATCCATGGGTTTGCTCAGCACATCACTGTAGTCAAGTGCAGTGGGCTTATTTTTTGTGGCTGCTCTTTTGTTTGCTATGCCATCTGATCTCTGCGTTTTCTGTACAAGCACAAAAGAAAGTTTTCTAAAATGACATCAAATAATCCCGCAGCTACTTGACAGCTTTTAACCATCTGATGTTAAAGGTGGCTAGACCTCAAAGGCCTAAGATGGGCCTCACGTCTTTGGTCTTTTAGGTACCAGCCACTGTAGACTTTCCACTACAGGGTTTTCCTTTTAATTTGGAAGAAGTAAGTAGTTGGGTTATTGCTTCAATGTTCAATTCAATCCTGTTTCTTGTTCCAGCTGTTTCTACAGCCCTCTTAGCACTTCCACATCTTGGCTGTTTCTCAGATGCCCCAATTTAGTGCAGTCAAATTTGAAAACGGATCATATTTTTCAACCTGAGTTTTGTGGGTTTTTTTGTTTTTGTTTCTTTGTAGGACGACTGTTCTGTGAGTAGTTTTGTGGAATAAATGGAGGCGAGGTGCCTGGAGTTTAAACCCACTTTGAGGTGCTATACTCAGTACAAAATTCAAAGGACCCAGTTTCTTAAGTACTGTGTGACATCATGAAGTCTGCCAGTCCATAATAAAGTACACCAGGCAGCATTACTTTGTCAGGGTTTGTCAAACACATTGTGTCCCTGATGCTGTGACACTTTCTGCTGGGGTACAAGCTTAAAATGTAAAATGATGTAAAACCAGGACTCTGTCAGCTGAGTCATCAATAATCTGAGAATATTAGTGACAGGAAATCTAGAGTGTAACGCTTGTTTGGCTGACACCAGTCATACTGTCATGTTTTATATGAGACTGTCACTCTCTGGGTTAGCACTGTCGGCACGAGAGTTGAGTTTTGAGGAGTAGTAGCTAATAGAGATCCAAAGGGACACTGTAGGTGGAAAAAAAAATGTGTTGAAAGATAGATGTATGTTTGTAATTGAGATCTAGTAAATGAGTGAGAGTTGTGTAAATAACATGACCATATATCTCTGGTTTCTTTTTTTTTTTGCCCCTCCCCATTTCTTGTTTTGTGGATGTGCTGAAGAGGGTATTTGTATGGGATGTGGATTTTTAAACATTTTCCCCCTGTTTGTGTTCCTTGCACCTTGCCATAATGCATCATGAGAAAATCAGAACCTCCGTTGCATCAGAGGTTATCAAGAAAGAAAATGATGAAAAACGAACCAGGATGAAAGCCTCGTGTGGAGGTCTGCTCAGCATTTTTGTTCATTATTCTTGCTTCAAATATCAAACCATTGATTATAAGAAAAATTAATAAAGAATTTTTAAAATGAGTTCATTGTTCAGTTGTTAATTAGCAAATATACCGATTAATGATCAATATTACACCTTTAACGCTCACTGGATACTTTATTAGGTACACAGTAGTACTGGGTTGGACGCCCTTTACCTTTAGAACTGCTTTAATTCTTGGCACAGATTCAACATGTATTCCCCTCGAGGTGTCCTGAAGAAGATGATGTTCACAGTTTAACTGTCAGACTGAAACTCAGTCTGTGCAAAAGTCTTAAGCCACCTCATTTCTTTGTGTGTTGCTTGGACAATAGCTGTAGTGATTTTTTTTTCTTTATTTTTTTAATCATTTGAATAAAGTATAAGTCAGTTCTGTGTTTGTACAATTCTAACAAGCTTGAAACTCAATATTTGGTATGAGCCATCCTTAAGATGGATTAACTGAGTTAATCCTTCTCTCTTGTGTCAGGTCTTTGCTAGATTTTTTTTTTTTTTTTCTCCCCCTCTGTTTCTTAAGCACATAGATGTGTGCAGGTTTTGGCTAACAGTTCTTTGGGAATCACCTTGTTGGTTCAAAAATGTTATTTTGTGCCTATCACACTTTAATCTTTGCCATTTTCTACAGATTCAACTAAATAAATAGTTACTACCAGCCTCTCATAACACCTACTTTATTCCGAAGTGGCTAAATATACAACTTGGTTCTTTGTTTGTTATGTGTAGACACAACACCGGTTCATCCCTTGAGTGAGGTACCTTTTTAATGCATGGATGATTCATAGGTAAGTGTTAAGTGGCTTAACAAAGAAAAAAGTTCCTGTGAAAATGGCCAGGTCCAAGGACTGGACTGAAAAATGAGTGAAAAAGCAGCCAATGTCCAAAAAAAACCTTTGAAAGACCTCCAGAAAGTGGTCTTGAGAAACTATTTCTCAAGTCTACTTTAAGAAATTACAGGAAGGTTTGGCTCCCTGGAGAGGGGGGGAGAGAAAAAAAAACTATAATGAGGGGTAACTTGAGACTTTTATGCAGTACCATATAACAAGATGATAAACGTGAGCATTCGTAAAGAAATGCCCTGCGAGTTAAACAGGTATCCAGCGCTCCTAAAAGCCCATTAAGTTCATATATTTGCTCTGTACATGTGTTTCAGGATGAAAAGAGTGCTTTCTCCCTGCACTGGTCTTGTATGCCCTGCAGAGACAGGCTGTAATCAGCAGGAACGTAATTAGAGAGTATTCGGTGCAGGCCAAAAAAAAAGTTGTGGAACTCGCCCCACCAAGAATAGAGATACCCTTTTCTGAAAAACTTGGGACTAACATGCACCAACTGCAACATATTTGTTTTAAAGATAAACACTGAGGCTAAAGTTGTATCCGTCAGTCAGAATGTGAATGAACGAGCACATACTGTGGCAAATTAGGCTTTTATTGCAAATGAAGACCATTTACATTTCTAGAGCATCCCATGTATCTTTTGTCCTGTTAGTGTGAAGTATCACCATGCTCAGATCAAATGTTTCTCAAAAAAAAATATATAGGATAAAAATATCTGGTCCCAAATGTCTGGCTACATGAACTTGCCAAGAGTTAGGCTGAGGATAGAAAGTTCAGAAAGAAAGAAAAAGGGAGGAGAACCTGAAGATGGAGGGCTGGACATCGGTTTGAGGTGAGGATACTTTTAAGAGCTCAGTAAAACAACAAGTCAGCATAAGTCAACAGGGAGGGCGAATGCTCGGAAACTGTCTTCCACTCTTACTTTCTCGTCTGTCTGTCTCGTCTCCCCTTTCCCCCCCTCTTTCTGCAGTCTTACTCACTGCTTTGTGCTGCACAGAAGAGAAGCCAAGGCTAGCACATCCTGTAAGTATACATTTTACATTTGTAGTGAAATTAAGTTCAAGGTTAAAGAGAAGACAAATATTTTCATGATGTTTGACCTTTCATACGTTGTACTTTTATACATTCGTTTCACGAGTGGCAAATAGTGATGCTAAATAAATGTCTGAAGTCTGAATGTACTTTGGGTTGTGCAAAAGTACATTCAGATTCAACTATTTTATGTCATGGATTCAAATTTTACACATAATCCAATTGTAAATCATGTGATGCAACACTACAGATTAAACTATGCTGATAATCCTGTGCTATAATATACTCACTACAAGGTAAAACTGCTCAACATGCAACTGTAATAGTAGTAATATTACAGTAAAAGTTAAAGGGGTTTTGGTACAGTTTTTAAATACTTCTGTAGTTTTGAATGCAGGACTTATTTATTGATTATTTTCTTCTGAATTCTTCCTTTTAAAAAAAAAAAAATTCTAAATGTCTAACCTTAAATCTGCACCGTGTACCAGGTAGCCACAATTGTATGTCAAGAAATATTTGAGATGTTCTAACATTTTTTTAGTAAGGTGCTGCACACTGGGTCATCAGGCTGAATGTGAGGTAGGTATATGTGTAAAATATGGCTCCGCACATTCAAAAAAAATTTTCATGTAATTAAGTTTATAAAAGCTTTAAAATGTTATGAGTTAGTAGGCTTTGAGCTGTAGGTAAGGGCGACCCTCTAGTGAAATACAGGAAATGTAATTTTAGCTGTAATTATGGGGACTTAAGGGGTAGGGCCATCTTAGAGCTGTACATTCAAGGATGGAGACCCAGCCCGCCATCTGGTGCAGTACATGCTGTATGTTTGACCACACTGGGAAGGGGAGCTTGTCTTTACAGCTTAGTACTGTGTAATTACAGAATGGGTTAAAGAGTTAAACAGGTTTGCAGAGCTAACAGACTCACTGGTTAAATCTTCACAGTGAGAAGAAGCCAAAAAGAAAAGGATGGAGAAATGTAACACTGAGCAAGCTGGGAGGTTTATTCACTCAGTCGTGGTGTAAATGCAGCTTTTCCTGGAAGCAGAAATATCCTCAGTGGGTCTGTGCTGCTGTGGGCTGGGGAACAGCAGCTGCTGCCCAGTGTAAATATAGAGGCGAGAGCCGCAGGTCTCCCACGCCTCTGTGCTCACTTTAGAATACAGTTTCCTCCTGGCTTTGGTGTGGTGGATGGGTGGCCTCCCTCTACTTTACAAATTATAAGGCCTCCAGCTCCAAACTCACTGTCTCCACCCCGAGTAAGTAATGGCTACTCTGCTGCCTGCTAAAATAGATCGGGTGCAGGAGAAGGAGAGGCAGTAAATGAAAAACCTGGGTCAAGATGGATACCAGTCACACTTGAGATGTGATATGGTAAATATTTAGGTTGAGTGAGGAGCTTAAGATAAAGAGTAGCAACAGTTAGTGAGATTTTTGTCCTACCAACACCTGAAAACCAGGAGTCACTGCAACAGGCTGCTGGTCTTAAGAGAAACAGTCAGAGCACATTAAACTAAAGCTATTACATTTTATGTCTTCCAAATGTGTGAGGATTAAACCAACAAGATATAGAACAGTTTTACAGGAGCTGTTGAACACATTGTGATCCATCTGGATGGAGCCAAGCTGCCTTTTTTCCTCCTTTCCCAGCTCTGATGCAAGGTTAGATTAAAAATAAAATAGCCAACAGAGCATTACACGTGTGCACTACAATGCCAACAGAGACAGTATTACAACCAGAAATGTGCACACCAAAGATCTTACCCAAATACTGGACACACAAGGGGAACCTGTCCTATCTTTGGAGGGCATCAGCTCATCACTGTCACCTCCAGGACAGAAGACAGGACCACATGCCTTCTGATCAGATATTAAAGTTGAGAAAGGCAGTCCTAAATCTTTTCACCTAACAAATAACTTTATTCTTTCAGTGACTTCGAGTCTATGTGCTGCCTGAAATTAAAAGCATCCTCTTGTTGTTTCTGCAGGACTCAAAGAGAAGATGAAGTCTCACTTGGTGTTTCAGGTCTCCTGTGTGACCCTGCTCTCGCTGTGCTGCACTGTGTGTCATGCCACACCTTTGTTCTTCAACATATCCATGGACGGCAGCGGCGATGAAGCCGAGCTGGAGCTCCTTTTCCCGGTGTCTTTCTCCACCCGCGCACCTGTTCATATTACCGCTGCTACCGGGGCTCCCACTCTCACCAACACCATAACCACCACCATGATCCGTCTGAAGGACTACGTCCTGAGCCGAGTGGTGGACTTCCTGCAGGAGAACATGCTCATCATCATCGTGGTGACCTCTCTTCTCATTGTCATGGTCTTCATCATCTGCTGTGCTTCTGCAATGAGTCACAAGCGCAAACTGGAGGCCTATAAGCCCCTACCTCATCCACCCAGGAAGTATACGGCTGATAAAGCCAGAGGACGCAAGGATTCAAGTGACCTCCAGGAGAAACCGTACGTTGTCGATCACGTCAAGAAGGTCCAGACTCAAAGCATGTCCTCCCCGAAGAACTTGCGCATGCCCTCCAAGGCGCTGGTGGGAGAGAGAGGGAGAGACGTCCGGTCATCACCTCGACAGGAGGTCAGAAAGGTCAGAGATACAGAGGCGGTGGAAAAGCGGAGAGAGGAACCAAAACACAAAGAGAAGGTGAAGCACAGGGAGGAGGTGCAGCAGACCTGCAGTCCCAGCACCAGCTCCAGCTCTAGCTCCAGCCAGCCAGTCTGCACCTGCCATCTGAAAAAAGGCCACCACTAGGGCACAGCGGTGGGCTTTTTCTGGCAGTAAAATCAAGATCAGAAACGGGCAAACGTGTCCTGATGTTTTCATTAGAATAGCCTTATAGAGGGAAATAGTTCTATATTTAAGTGAAGTCATGCCTCATGAAGAAAAATTACTCATCATTAAACTCTAAGATCTAGATTTAAATATACAGTGAAGAGGATTATTACCCGAATCACTGGCTACTGAAATGTTTACAAAAAGTACAGCTCAAATTGTTTGATTAATAAGCAGGCATAAGGAAAGATAGCAGCATACTGAGAGCCTTTTAGCGGCCACTTTGTCTTCATGTGCCAAAAACAACCTTAACTCAGCATGGCAAGCACATGATTTTTCTTTTTTTCTTTTTCCTGCAATTACTGAAAAAAACATAACACGACTGTGCTACTGAGGCAGCAAAAGATTATATAATAAGTATTCTTTTCCCATGAATAATTCCTTCTAAGGGAACAAAAATAAAGTATTATTTCATATACCTGCCCAAAGGAATCTCCTCATTGTGTCCTGCTGGAGTGAAAACATCTGGAGCCGTCATTTAAAGCAACACGTTTGGTGCTGTAAATAAGTCAAAGTGAAATGTCAGTAAAGTCGACGTGATGAGTAGCAAAATGTTCTCTTTATATTTACAATTATTTTTACTTCATTTTGTTTGCATCGGGTTGTTATGTTTCATATCATATCATATTTTATTCTAAAAATCAAAACGTATAAACAAAAATAAACATTTTTATCTGTGTTATTTTTAGGTATGAATAAAAGCTGTATTACCTACTACAAATCTACTATGTGTACTACATGTCATAGTAAAAAGAGATCACAGTGTGTTTCAGTTCTAAGGTTTCACGTATCAGGACATATTAAAGAACGATCAGGTCTTAAAATGAAAAACTCAGCCAAAATGCAGGAGCAGAGTGTGAAACATTAAGTACGCTCCATGATTGTAGAACCACCTTTAGCAGCGATAACCTGAAATAATCATTTTCTGAATGACTTTATCAGTCTCTCACGTCGTTGTGGAGGAATTTTGGTCCAGTCTTCTTTACCGCAGTGCTTCGGTTCATTGAGGTTTGCGGGTATTTGGTTAGCTGCAGCTCTTTCGAAGGTCTTCCTGCAGCATTACGATCGAGCTGAGATCTGAAATTTGACTGAACCATTGCAACACTCTGTCTGAAAAAGAAAAGAATCATTCTGTTGTAGATTTGATGTAGTGTTTGGGATCATTGTCCTGATGTATAACCAAATTTAGGCCAAGCGTAAGCTGTCAGACAGATGGTCTCACATTTGACTCATCAATACTTTGGTATACAGAGGAGATCGTGGTGGACACAGTAGCTGCAACCACTGTGCTTGACAGTTGTTATGAAGTGTTTGTGCTGATATGGTGTGTTTGGTTTTCCCCAAACATGGTGCTGTGGACAATGACTAAACATCTCCGCTTTGGTCTTGTGGTTTAATCAGATGTAAATTAAACCTAAGCAGTATAGCATCTCCACTGCCAACCCTTCCAAATAAGCCATATTTGTTCAGTCTTTTTTTTTGAGAATTGTTCTGTCATGAACTTTAACATTTAATATGCTAACTGAGGCCTGTACAGTCTGAGGTGTAGATCTTGGGGGGCAGGGGACCTTGTGGTAAATTTGCTGGGACGTCCACTAATGGGAGCTGAGGCTTGAACATTTTCCACTTGTGAATCATATTTCTCACTGTCGAGTGATGGAGTTCAATTTGTTTGGAAATGACCTTGTGACCCTTCCCACACTGATGACTGTTGCTGATGTCTTTCATCCTCAACACTATGTTAACACAGCTGAATACTACAGACCTACAAACCTCTGATTTTATAAGGATGCTCACACCTGCTGCTGATTAGTTAATCAAATGCAGATTAGCAGCACCTGGCTGTTACTTACCCTCTTACTTCCTAATGGAAGCAGTAAGGGTGGACTTAGTTTTCACACACTGCTTCTGCATTTGGGCTTACTCTTTGTTAAATCAAGAACTGAAAGAGGGTGCACTTTCTTTGTACAATGACTGTATGTATTTGTTTGGCAAATCCCTTTGACCTGCTCTCACTGGGCAAATGTATTTGAAAAAAAGTAGGGAGTAGAAAACAAATTTTTAAGTTTTTTCTTTTAAATAATTAATACATTTATGTATACGATAAATTATGCTTTTTTAAAAAATTTTAAGTGTAAAAGTTTGAAATGTGAGTAGAAGGATATACAGGTGGTGTGTTTAGCTTATGTGTATAGGCTTGACAGATGCATGTTTGTCTCTCTGATCTGATTTTATTTGATTAAATTACTCTGTCCTGTTGTTAAGTTAATGACCTTGAGCATCTAATCTAAGCCGGAATTATGTGCCAATGCTTTTATCATGCTGACATACTGTTTTCCACTGAACCTCAGATTGTTGCCCTCGCAGTAGATTTCTTTTTCACACTTGAATTGTTTACAAAAACACAGTTTTGTTTTGCTTATATTTAATAAAGCTATTGAAAAAGATGTCTCTAAGTGCCGTAAATGTAGCAGTGTAAATGGCTGAAGCTACGCCAAATGAAGCACAAATACAACCCTCTGGAAACCTGCAATTAGAAAAGGCGAGGAAGGTCCTGAAAAAAAAGGACAATCTCTACGTGCGCATTAAGTTCCACTTGGGAATCTGTAATTTTGACCTGCGTCCGCACAGAAATCACTGGTAACTATTTTAAGGTAATTACCCAAATGCCAGATCTGTGATAATCTGCTCTGTGATGATCTAAGCTGTCTTCTCTTTTAACATTTCAAACCCCTGATCAGCAAAAGAAAAAAAACCCAAAACCCACAGTCAGAGCTTTCTGACTGGCCCGGATGAGACTGCTGGCACCATCACCTCACAGGTCTGCAGAAGAAGGTACTCGAGCCTGAAGATGACGAGAGCCCCCTTTGTCCTTTGCTGGCAACTGTACAAAATTGTTTAAATATTTCAATAGCAGTAATCCAGATACATACGGAGCCTTTGGCACAAAACAAGAGCTCATGTATTGTTTATACAAATCCTGGAGACCCTGATTTGTTCCCATTAAAGTTATAATAAAAAGTCAAATCCCTTTTGTTCCATATTTTGAGCAAGTAATGAAATATTGCCGCTGTCTGAACAGTACAAATCTTTCAGTTATGTATTTTAATACATCTTATTTCCAGTGTGATGTGGCTAAATCATGATCACATCTGAAATCTATTAAAAAATTTAAAATTCATAAAGAATTTTTTTAAAAAAATCCTCAAACATAAAACTCATTCCAGGTCCTAAGTAGGTCAAACTGCCAAAGATCAAAAAGGACATGATAGCACACCAGCTGAAAAGCAAGTGTAACCATGTGGCGGCTGAAACATGAGCCCAGACAGAGCCTTACGCCGGGCTCAGATTCCCTGCTCTTTTATCAATGAGGTGCTAAATAATTCGAGAAAATGCTACCCCCTCACTTTCACTCTTCCTTCCAGAAAGATGCAAACCACAGGACCACCCAGCACCGCTCCCTTGTAGCACATCAGTCACAGAGTTCAATAACCTCCACCTTAGCTGGACTCCAACAGGAGAATATTTAGGATGTCCTTTTTTTCCTCGCATTTTTTTTCCTGAATGTCTTTTGCATTTTCAGTTTGTTCATCATAAAACAGCTGACAAACAACGGGACTTCTCGGTCAGTTTGGATGGATAAGATGATCAAAAACAGGTAATAGAGCTCCTTAAGGCTGTCATTAAACTTTGATGAGCATCTGCCTGGAATTATCAGCAACGTCGGTTATCTTTAGAGGGACAGTAGATCACGTAGGGAGCATGGGGAAGCACTCCTGCCTGTCTCTTTGGAAGAGCAGATAATACACAGAAAGAAGAATGGTAAGTGAGGCAGCTTTCACTCTTTGGCATCACTTTCTAACAAGTCACACCTTATCATGGGGTTTTAAGACATAAGAAGTGGCTTCATAAATAGCTTTGGCTATTTCATGAATGGGTTTTACACTCTGCAGCTCTCTTCCATAAGGTCATTACATGTACCAGAGTGTGCTGGTGGAGTATTGGTATTAATAAATGGTTCATTAACCTTTAATAAAGCTGCTTTCGACTGTTTCCTTATTCACAAGGGAATAAGGAAACTCTTTGGCAGAGTTGCTATGTCAGATGCACTTCCTGATGCAACCCTAATGGGATTTGTCTGTCCTCCCTGAATCAAACCAGGGATCTTTCAGCTGCTTATTAACCTTTAATAAAGCCATATTATAACATTATACCCCTTACTTTATATAAAACAATAAACCATATCCTCTAACTGTATCTAACTGCTCTTTTGTCCTGCATTATTCTTGCAGTGAGTCATGCTTTGGTGCAGATGTGGTGTCCTGCTGGCTCTCTGCATCTGTCCTCTAGCCTGCCTTGCAGTGTCTCCCTGTCCTTCTGGGTGCTGCTGCCCTCACCCAGGATTTCTGGTTCTGTGTGAGTCACTAGGCCTGAGATCACTCCCTCGCTCGGTTCCTCTCAGTACCTCAGCTCTATCTGTGGCCAGAAACCAGCTCTGTAACGTGGACCACCAGCTCTGGCCCTTCTCCGGCCTCCAGGAGCTCAGCCTCAGTCACAATCTGCTAGCCCGCTTCCCTCGTGGCCTGCCTCCCAGCCTGGAGTCCCTGCAGCTGCAAGAAAACCGCATTACTTACATCACCTCGGGTGTCCTGAGGCAGCTGGGAAACCTCACTCACCTGGATTTAGAGGACAACCGTATACATGCCATTCAGCCTGGGGCACTTCAGGGTCTCCACAAGCTACAGGTCCTGACACTGAAGGGGAACAGGCTTACAAGCCTCCCCCTGAATCTTCCACCATCACTGACCCACTTAGACCTCTCAGAAAACTGCATCTCTGCCTTAGACCTGCCCTCACTGTCTGCCCTGGTCAACCTTCAGGTCCTGAAGATCAACAGCAACTGCCTGCGGTCAGTCCCAGAGAGCGCCTTCGACAGCCTGCCACGTCTCAGATCTGTGGACCTCACCAACAACCTGTGGGTGTGCGAGTGTGACATTCTGTATCTGTATCGCTGGCTGCTGAGCAGTAGGCTTAAGATGGCCACAGACATCGTGTGCACAGAGCCAGATCATCTTGCACATCGTCTTCTTCTGAATCTCTCTGTCGTAGCCATCTGTCCTCGTGTCCTGAAGCCAAATAACAGGACACACAAACATGACCTCAGCTCTGCACAGGAGAGGACGCTAACAGCGCAGCCAGAAGAGAAAATATCAAAACTAACCACTAATAGACTGCTTTCTGAACCTCTAAACAGTAATCAAGACTCTCCCAAGACACGTGTCTTGCACTACTCTTTAGAGACTCTTACCTATGAAGAGTGTTTAACCCTAAATAACAGTCAGTCAGTCAGCCCCTTCCCTTTAAAAACTACTACTTCTCTCCCTGAGGAGGAACAGAGGTGCAGAGAGAACATCACAGCTCGATACCCTCAGAGTAATGTAACCCCTGCTGAGGGGACACAGTTGTTGCTTTCCACACACAGAGATGCACTCGTGCCCACTCTCGTCCCACAGCCGTTCACTCAGCAAGGCTCTGCAGCGATCGTATCTCTGCTCGTTGTGCTGTGTGTGTTAGTGGCTCTCGTAATGCTGGCAGTGCTGCTTGTGCTGAAAAATGTGCTCGTGCGTCAGCAGAGGGTGGCTCCTGCTGATGCAGGATCAGCAGGATGACATTTACATACAAACACTGAAAAGTCTTTTAATCTGTTTATTCACAGTAAGCAAAGCACCTCAAACAAATTTAAACTTTTTTTGTATGTAAACTTTAACTGCTGGCATTCTCATACCAAGTCTTTCATCTGGGACCTAAGATGTCTCACAAGTGAAGCAGAGAGCCTCAAAGCCAAAAAAAAAAAAAAAATTATATACGTGTGTGTGTGTGTGTGTGTGTGTGTGTGTGTGTGTGTGTGTGTGTGTGTGTGTGTGTGTGTGTGTGTGTGTTTGAAAGACACACTTAGGGTGTTTTCACACCGGCAGTGTTTAATCCATGTAAATTGAACTCTGGTTCGTTTTTCCACTTGGTGCAGTTCCTTTGTGCAGGTGTGAACACAGTAATCGCACCCGTGTGCAGACCAAAACAGACACTGACACTGACCACATCAAGACGCTTTGAAGGAGGTGGTTTCCGTATCGTTCCAAACAAACTCCAGAGCTGTTCATTTATGGTAGAAATGTTATTTTGACCCCAATATGAACCAGCTACTAGGTATGCGTTACAAGTTTGAGCTAAAAAACATCCCATAGCCACATATACTTTGTATTCTCAGTGCGACAAGGTACTATAGAAGTGCTAAGGTCTGTATGGGCTAGCAACTAGCCATAAGAAGAACATAAATTCTCCATGTTCTCCAGTAGTCCAGAACACAGCACCTTCTTCTTCTGTCTACTTTTTTTTTGCATCTGGACAATGAGTAAACTGAACAATCTCATGTGGTTTGTAGTGACACATTTTGCTTAGCTTGGAGTTAACTTGGATTTTTCTCTGTGTGAAAATAAACCACACAACAAGAAAAAGCTACAAGTTTACAAACTCACCAACTGATTCTGACCAGAGTAAACAAAGTATAGGTGTGAAAACGCCATTGTTGTAGCCATAGCGATAGTCTACAATTGTTGTTCCCGAGTGTCCTTGTTCCCTCTGTGCTACATGACAGGAAATGAGGAAGTTGTACTCTAGATATGTGGTGTTATCTAGAAGCTCCATACCTCTGACATGAGGAGGAAAAGAAGAGTCTCCCTTTTTATCACAAGTCTCAGTGGGTAAAACTAATTTTTAAAATGGCTTAAATGTCATCTGTAAATGATATTGGTGTATTATAATATTAGTTTTACTGGAATTTAATTAAATTGTGTTTTAACATCAAACTATGTCAGTTATGGAGTCTGTAATTAAGAGCTAGGGAGGATGTTCAGTCCCTAGGCTCAAAACTAGGCTCAAGTTGATCAGCTGGGTCAAGTTTAGAAGAACTCCAAGACATGGCAACTCTTAGCAGTAAAACAGTGGAGAGTTTGAAGGAGAATAAACACAATGTCAACATCAAAGACAAACTGGAAGATTGTACAGTTGAGATGTCCAACATGCTGCTGCTACAAGACGTGGTATGTGATTCCTGCATTGACAGCCCGAGTAAAGCCCTAAAATTCTGCCTGACTTGCCTTGTTCCCTACTGCGAGAGCCATCTCAGACCACATTTGGAAAAAGCCAAATTTTAAAACAGTCTCTTAGTGGATCCACTCCATGATATCACCAGTGAGTCTTGTGAGGTTCATAAGCTTCCTCTCAAACATTTCTGCCTGATGGATGACTGCTTTATATGTCTGGACTGCGAGAGAGAGAAGTACAAAGGGCATGCAGCTGGGTCTTTGGGGGAAGACAGACGCAGACAGATTGAGGTCTCAAAGATACAACGCAGTATATTTTATTTACAGAGTTAAATGTTCCTAAATTTGAAACTGTACTTTTTCTTTTCCACTCACTAGAGAAAGGAGTGAAAATAATTTGGAATACAATGGTTTCGTAATCTTTTACTTACAATGTGGGACTCATTTAGTCAATAGATGCAGCATGTGGTGTTTTTTTGTCTTGTTTTTTTTTTTTTTTTTTGCTGTTTATTTGTAGACTGCGCTCCAAAGGAACTGGGGGAGATCAGCGAGAGTGCCTCAGCAGTTGATAAGGCAATTGAAATACTGCAGAGCATGCACTGCATGATTTATTCATTCATCTAATTGCATAATGATTTTGCCCAGTTTCTGTTTCCGTCAGTCTTCAGTGCACGAGGCTTGTGTTATCATTGAACAGCAGTTCGCAAGGCTGCAGAGAGCTGTGGAGGAGGCCAGAAAAGGGGCAGTGGAGGTGCTGGGAGGAGAACATAAACAGGCCCTCAGACAAACAAAAGGCATTCAAGCACACCTGGAGCAAAAGAGAGCAGAGCTGATGAGAACATTGGCTCAAATAAACAAAGTGTCCAGGAGAAAGTCTGATATTGACTTCCTACAGGTAGAAAACATATGAAATATTCAGGTTATTGTATTATAAGTAGAGGAATTACATATAGTCAAGTGAGTGTGAAACCATTTTGGCATTACAGCCTGTTGTAATAGTGTGACGTTTTCTCTAAGACAAAAGGTTTATTTTGGAAACGAATGTGTTGACAGTATACATAGAGCAGGACTTTCAACTTTTGGGATATTTTATACAGAAAAAGTACAATGTTTCTTTTGTTGTTGTTTTTTCATTTAACCAAAGAAATTTCACATCATATTACAATGGCATTTTTCAACAATGACGGAAGTGGGGAGGGAAAAAAACCTGCAGAACTGCACATAGAGAGGTCAGCAATCTACCTTAACTAACTATGGTGAGGCGAAAGCAAAGAGAAAAAAAAAGCAATGACAATAAACAACACATTGGTTACCTGATATGTTTCTTTTGTTTGTGTACATGTGTCTTCTGCTTGCCCTCTTCTCTCTATGTAAGCTGCGGGTGTCTCTGATTCCAGACCTGTATGTTCCTGATCCGCAGTTACTGCCCACACCAACCTGCCAAGTCATAATTCTTGCATGGTTTGTTGCCTCCCCGTGCTCTTTTCTCTTTACTTTCCCATCACCTAAAGCAGTCAAGGCAGAAGGTGACTCTCCTGACCCTGGTTTGTATAGAGGATTTTTCTGTGTGAGGGTTTTTTGTTTGTTTTTTGTTCCCACTGTCACTCACAGTCAAATCGCTATTTTCTTTTTATGAGATTACAAGGTCTTACCTTGCAATGTAAAGTCCTCTGATATTCAAATATAATTAAATTGAATTAATTTGGCTTGTTACAGGGGTACTCTGAGTGGAAAAAAGGAATGACAGCTATGTCTGCCCGACGTGAACATGAACTGCATGGATCATCTAACCTCTTACACCCAAATAGTAACTGATATTACACAGGAACTGTACAACCTGATTTCTTCCTCCTACAGTGGAAAGCTGGGCATGATTTGCAAAAGTGGTGAGTTTCATTCACAACATGGGTTTTGTTCCACACCTCATACTTAGTTATTTGAGCCTTGGTGAAAGTCAAGATATAAACCAATCCTGGTAATATCAGTAGCTTCCAAGGCAGTTCCACACCTAATACTGGATATGGCCTCAGTGTATCTTACAGCGTGGGTTTTTTTTTGTTTTGTTTTTTTTAGTCATTCATGACACTAGGGATGACACTTGGTGTGTATCAGTGTCTGCCGTGTCTACAGTGTCTGATCCAGACTATGATGATTACTATGATAATGAATTTATTCAGCAACACTGCAAGTTTCATATTTGTCCCTTTTGAATGAAAAGTCTTACATCGCAGGCATTCGTGTTCTTCTTAGGGTGACGTTAATGACCCATTTTTTCTTTATTTTTGCTTGAAAATTTAAACTAACGTTTATTGCTTCCAGTTTAAGCATGAAACAAACACAGTTTACTTTGTGTTGTGTGCTAATTTTGCATGCTAACATTAACATTTAGCTCAGAGCACTGCTGTAGTACAGCCACATAGAGCTGAAATTCAATATTCTGTAAACATTCATGTGAAAAACCTCTATGTCAAATTACAGGTACTAAATCTTCCATGCCAGTCTCTCACCTTTCTACCCTGCCTAACCCTGACACCCGAGAGGACTTCTTGAAATGTAAATAACCCTTCAACACATCACTTTCCCCCCCTGTTTGTCATATCTTATTTTTATTTCCACATTATCTATT
>VVHJ01005009.1:10061-21515 GCA_015107715.1 Tylochromis polylepis | reverse complement strand
GACCCAGACACCGCTCATCATTTCCAACGTGTAACGAAGAACAACAAAAAGCTGACCAACGCCAGCCCATGGCGGCACGGATACCTGGAACACCCTGACCGCTTCAGATACTGGTGCCAAGCTATGACTTTACAGAGCCCTTACTTGGGAAGAAACTTTATTGAAGCAGAGTTGAGTGGGAAAGGTGCACATATAGTTGTCACACACAAGAGTGTCGATCAAAAGGGAGAGTAAGGTAGCAGCTGCATCACCGGGAACAATTTTTCCTGGTGCGTGGGAAAGAAAAGCAGAAGTTTCTCTGCCTGGCATACTGGTGTGGAGCCCATCTTGGAAACTACTGTTATTAGCAGGATTGGTTTATGTGTTGACTATCACCACGGCTCAGTTTCTTTTTATAATCCTGTCGAGCTGCTCCATACATACCTGGCTGACTTCACTGAGCCTTTATATGTTATAGTCTGGTTGTCAAAGAAAGACAATGTAGTTGCTCTGGTCAATGCAGAATAATGTATATGCTAACAGATTATTAGCTGTCCTCACCGTAACCTTGTAAAAAGAAAAGAAATGATCTATTATGACTATTTATTGATGTTGCATAACAAGCTTTGTAAAGATATTGTATATAAAGAGTCCCCCCCACATAGATAACATAGAAAGCTAAACTGAATACCAGTTAGTGGTGGTAAATGTGCAACATGGAGAAAACTATGCAGCACATGATGTGTTAAGGATTTATTGCAGCTTTTTGAAACTTTATTGCTCTTAAATGTGATGTGAATGAAGAGGAAAACACAATTGTCTGCCAGCAGTTCTTTTATTTACGTCACAGATTTATTTGGTTATTCAAAGATTTAGTACCTGTCGCCTAGGTAATTTGCATTGTTTAGTGGTTGTAAAACTGTATATAACTATATACTTTCATTTGTGGGATTTAAAAACATTACATTTAAAACAAAAGTACTCTTTCATTAAATGCTAACATATGTTTATCTTTAGGCAGTGAAATCTGTTTCACTCTCATCATAAACTGGGTTTACAAAGTGCACAGCTGTCTGAGTCATAGAGATTGAATTACTAACTCCAGTCCCATACAGACTAGGAATGTCAGGCATCATATTGGGGTTGTCAAACATAGGATTATCAAACCCATGGTCAAGAGGTCCACCGAGATCTGGCATATTACTACTATTTTTGAATCTGTTCAGTGTTGGCATTTGAACAACCCCTTTATGAACCAAGACACCCAAGATAATGAGTGTAATCAGCAGCAAAACTCCAAAAACAACTCCAACCGCCAACCCTGCACTGTCTCCAGGCTCCTCAGAAGAGGTCTGAACTTCAACCCCGGAGATTCCCAGATTAGAGCCGTGAGAACGAGCATCCTTCATTATGTCCTGGGCCAAAGCTGCTGACTGTATTCCCTGCTCTCCATCCAGTATTACTATCTGGATTTCAGACAATGTGCCAAGACTGATGATCCCCATCAGCCGCTGTGGCTTTAATACTTTGGACATCCCCAGCTGAATGGATTCGTATTGTGGCAGGGCAAGAAAAAGGTGACGGATTCGTTCCCTGTAAGCCTGAAGGTTAAAACCGTCATCAAAAAAGACGGTAACAATGGCACCACACACATCACAGCAGTGTCCTGTTGGGAGAAGAGGGTTCTTACAGCTTGGAGAGTCACACGTTACTGTGCTACAGATCTGCTGATGGTGCACAGAATTCCCACAGTCACAACCAGAGGGATCCTCACAGGCTGGGTTTCCAACAGCAACAGCAGAGGATCCATGAAACTGCAGTCTGCCCAAACTTGAGCTGAGATACTGGGAGAACTCAGACTGGCTAGTAAACATATTCCCCAGCACAGACACAGACTTGACAGTGATGCTAGAATGACTAGAGCTGGTGTCCACTCTGAAGGAGGAAAGGGCTTTAAAAACAACATCATCATAATGGCAGGGGACGCTCTCCTCGTGAACAGAGAATAGGAAGTTTCCTTGCTCTAGGTCATTCAGAGTTGCAGCTGCCTGCCATAGAGTTGGATTGTACCACTGAAGTGACTCTGAATCTTTAAACTCGGTCGTGACACCCGTTCCGCAGCCTGGGTCCTCCCCGCTGACCACATAAAATCCAGCTCCTGAATTCAGGATGAACTCGCCATCAACTGGCAACCTCATCTCCAGCACAGCATGAATAGTCTCCACAAACACAGACACTTTTCTTTGAGCTGAAAACTGAACTATGTCATTGCCACAAGGAACATCGCCTTTATCCCAGTTGGTCTTATTCTCATAGTTTGTATCAGGAATCCACTGTTTGTACAGGGCATTTGCTGCCCCAACAAGACAGAAGAGCAGCAGCATGTCTGGTATTTTCAGCATCCTGGGTAATTGTGACAGGCTGAGAGAATATTGCATGACCTTTGTTTCAAACCTTGTGACTAACACGAGTGCACACAGCTTACTAAGGGCACTAAACCAAATCAGCCTGCTCAAGCAGGTAAAACATTTACATTTTCTGCAACAACAGACCGGTTTTATTGATAATTCCAAAACATCCTTACCACTGCATTTTCTTCACTGCATTTCTACTTAGACCTAAAGTAGAAATGAATTCATTAGGTTTATGCTTCTCACCTTTTTAGGTGGTATATCATCAGAATATCTTTTAAACAGAAATGTGGCTTTATTCACTATCTAGATTTCTTTTATTCTTTCCTTTTTTAATAGCTACACTATTAAATTAACTTACCTAAATAGCATACCTGTAAAATGCTTAAAACAGGTAAATTAATAATTGTAAGGTTCAAGTAGATCACTGGCTTTTGAAATTGCCAGGAGTAATATTTTGCTTCTGGTCTCCTATTTAAAAAAATAAAATAAATAAATATATATATAGGGGTTCTCAGTCAAAATTTAGAACATAATTAATCTGACTATTGCACCCTACCAGCATCAAGAAAGCACAAAGCATCATAACGATCATCAAATTCATTTTCAGTGACTAGTGAGCATTTATATGCACATAAATCTATTCAGATGCTTAATATGAATGCATCAAAGTCCATATCGTTTACATGATTTATTTTGCATTCGAAGGAGCGAGTAAGAGCACCAAGAAAGCCATCAGGTTTAATGTATCTTGAATTTTCAAATGTCTAAGGTCAACAGGGCTACACTTTAAGTCCGCAAGACCAAAATAGCTCCTTCTTGGAAGCTGCGAGAATCGGCATAGTAAACAGGCTCAAGTACCCGTCGCACTTGGATTTCCCTTAAGGCAGTGCCTGACGTGCGCCAGTGTCACGAGCTAGTAAAGTTCGTTGTTTATGGAATAACGATCAAATACGAAACAGGACCTGACCAGCACAAATGACGATTGGGAAAAAAACCCCAAGTTATGTGGTGTAAGTCTCCTTTGGGTGCGGTGAGAGAAACAAGATTAAACAATCTGCCAAAACTAATTGCACCTGTTTTTCTTCGTTTACGTGAGCGCTGCAGAGGCTTTCTGTGCAATATGACCTGCACAGACTAGAGCGCTGGCCCACTTAGGCTATGTCGTGTTTTCCAACAAAGTGTTCAGTTTAGATAAACTTTAACCTGAAAGTAACATATATCCTCTGGCTTCTTGACACTAGTTTGAAAGTCCAACATGAAAACTGTAGATCAGTTTTTAAAGAATCAGCTTTTCTTTTCTTTTCTTTTTTGGACAATCACATTTGAAATAGTGGTGGATGTAAATAGTATTAATCCTGTAGCTAAAGAGAAAAAATATCCTTGTTTTCTATACTAAAAGACACCAGTGGTGTTTTAATACTCTTGAGTGCGTTTTTATAGTCCTTCCCCAATTATTTTCTTTAGTGGGCTCATAAAAAAATCTTGTATCTCTCAGCTGTTAACCTGTAAAGATATGGGATCATTACAGCTTCACTTAAGCTAAAGCACATGATCTTTTGTAGGAAAATGCCAAACGATGTTATGATGGTCCATCCATCTAATGGTGGAAGTGTGACACAAGTGGACGGTATCCAGCATTTGCCCAGTCCTTCCCATCCTCCCAGTGTGGACGGTGCTGGTGAAAGTGAACACCATGTGGAAGCAGTTAAGGAGAGGACCCCCCAAGGTGGTGAATGGCTCCTGTCTGGCATAATTTGCATCAACATCCTGATGCTTGGCTGTGCTCTGGTCAGCAGTAGCGCCTTCAATGTTGTGGCCATAACACCAGTGCACAGGCAAATCTTCCTCATCACCCTCTTTGTCCTTACTATGTTGTGGATGCTGTTTTACATGGTCATCACCTCCCGAAAGGATCGGGCAGTCTTATTTAAAGATTGCCATGCTGGGCCTGTGTGGCTCAAGGGTGAGAAGTCTAAACAGTGCTTTCTGGCACAGTTTTTGATGGCTCATTTAAACTTAATTGCTTAATTTTTTATTTTTTTATATTACAGCTGGGCTTGTGCTGTTCGGCCTCCTTAGTTTCCTTATGGACATCTTCAAGATTGCCACTTATGTGGGCTACCTTCACTGTGATTCTGCTGTTAAAGTAGCCTTCCCTGTTGTGCAAGCTGTATTTTTATTTTTCCAGGTTGTTGCATGTTATGAAAATTGCGAGAATATGGTTGCTCTTGCACGCTGCATTAGTAAAATTTTTAAAAGTTGTCTCTTTTAGACCTACTTCCTGTGGTTTCATTCAAGGGACTGTGTGCAGCTACACACCAACTTAACACGGTAGATTCTTTTACACACCTCATCTCCCTTATTTACTTTTTTCAGAGTATGTTATGTTCCTTATCTTTTTTTTCCTCTTCAGGTGTGGGCTTACTCTTACACTTTCAACTAACCTGGTGGTGTGGATGGCAGCAGTGACTGAGGAGTCGATTCACCAAACTGAGATAACTGATCTGAATATAAGTGTCTCGCACAAGTTGTACAGAGGTATTGAGCAGTAGCTTTCTTTTTTTAGGTGAAGGTCAGTGTTTATGAGGAAAATAACTGAAGGCTGGTCTTTCCGTTCCAGCCAACTACGGTGCCAAGAAGTGCACATGCAGTCATATGGCATGTGAGACCTTCAAAGAGGCCTTCTACTACCTGTACCCCTTCAATATAGAATACAGCCTCTTTGCTTCTGCCATGACCTACATAATGTGGAAAAATGTGGGCAGAATTGTTGAGCATCACAGGCACCACAAATTTAACTTCTATGTGAAAGATGTTTTTGTAGGGCCTGTAGCAGGACTGCTCCTGGTGGTGGCAGGACTTGTTACATTTGTACTGTACAAGATTAACATACTCAGAGAAGACAAGGAGAAAAGAAATAAGGCCCTGCTGATTCATTTCATTATGAACATAGTGATTGTTAGCTTGATGTCCCTCTCCACTATGATTGGTTGCATTATTTACAGACTGGACCGCAGGGAATATGTATCAGACAAAAACCCCTCTCGCAGCCTAGATGTGGGGCTACTGGTGGCATCCTCTTTGGGGCAATTCATCATTAGCTATTTCAGCATTGTGGCTACAGTGGCGATGGGAGCTCAGGGTTACCTAAATGTGCTCAACCTAGCCTGGGCTGTGGTATTGGTGGTTGAGATTGGCCTGCAGAACTATTTCATCATTGAAGGCCTGCATCGGCAGCCCATCCATGTAATGCAGGCAAATGCTCGTGCTTTTCAAGACCACACTGAAATGGCCAATGATGTGAAGGGTCAAATAGCTAGATACTCGATTTCTAAAAAGCCAAGTTGGAAAAGAAGAGTTCTGAGGGAAGTGTGTGCCTTTTTGCTCCTGGCAAACATAATTGTAAGTTGTATTTATGCTTATTGGACTATCTACAGTTGCAACAACTACCAGTGTTTCCTGTCAAAATGTGTCTAATTCACTTTTTCTGTATTGACAGCTATGGATCATGCCTGCATTTGGGGCTCGTCCCCAGTTCGACCACTCCGCTGAGATATACTTCTACAATTACACAATGTGGAATGCAATTGTGAATATTGGACTTCCTTTTGGAATCTTCTATCGCATGCACGCTGTGGCCAGTCTCTTTGAAGTTTATCTAAGAGATTAACTAATCTCCTAGCTGGACTCATTATGTCGATTTAGGTGTATACAAAGTGAAAAATGTTGTGTATCAAAACATTTAACATGTTATTTAACTACCTTTAATAAATATATTTTAAAAATGTCTTTGTGTTTTCAGTTTGCTGTTTTAAGTGTTCCCTATAGAAGGCTTCAGTGCAGGGATTTGATATATGCTAATTTGTTCATATGTCAAATCTTTTGCAGATTAAGTGGTGAACAGGAGCACGATGCCACCTAGTGGTTAACATATGAGGGTGGCACTTTTACAGATGGCAGATTTGGATTTCATGCAGAACTACTGCTATTTTTTATGAACCATTTACACACCTCAAATTTCAGATTTTGCTTTACAGCACTGTCATACATAATGTGACCAATGCAGAATCTGCAGATACATATTTTATATATATATATATATATATATGACACTTTAAGGAAAATACAATTTCAGCATAGAACATTATAAGCAATTCTAGCCAGATCAAAAATAAAACAGGGTCATATACATAAAAACATACAATCTGTCTCAAAATATCATCACAAACTTCAACCACAAAAGACAACTCAAAAAGGTACAAGTTCACTTTAAAGCATGGCAAGTTCAACAAATAATGTGGAACGATAATATTGAGCTATACAACATATGTTACAGGTCTTTGAAAAGTTAAACAATATTTCCTATTTCACTTTTATACTGCCAAAATTAGCCTCAGCCCTTACCAAACACTTCAGTCATCTCAGTGCTTTGACAGACATTCTGCGGTCTTAAGGTTTGAAGAAATGTACAAACACAGTTGTTTATGGACACTAGTGATAATTCAAACACCTTCTATCTTAACATAGAGTGAAATCTCTACTCCACTTATCTGAATGACTCCCCTGTCTAATTTGGTGGTGTCAGAAGCAAGCAACAGGTTCACAAGGATAGTTTAAACACAATAAGGTTTCCCACAAAACCAGCAGATACTGAAGGGACAAAGAACCCTAGAGTCATTTTCATTGATAGTCTACATCCTCTGGATCTCAAATAGTCGGACGTCGGTGTCATACCAGATCGGTGGATCAACATTGCTGAAACAGAAAAAAAAGAAAATAATGGATTAGTTTTAATTCGCGTTTGAGGACATCAGTGTCTATAATTCTCATCTAAAAAGCCTAACTCACCGCAAATAAACAACGCCCCACATGTAGGTGCGAAACCACATGGCGGTGCCTGCGTTGGCCTGATACTTCCTAATGAGGATGGGGTGAGGAACAGGCAGCAGGCCCACTAATGTGCCATGCTGTAGAAACTTTAGGATCTCTGATTCATCTGTTAGACCCCTGCAATGAAAGACACAGTAGACATTTACAGCATTTTTAGTAATATTTCAAAACAGCTAGGATATTCCTTTTGTAGTCTGATCAAAACTAAGAGAAGTGTTTGCATACTTGTCGATGCAGATTTTCTCCACCTGGGGCACCAGCACCTGTAGAAGTCTCATGATGGTCTGCAGGGGTAGCTTACACTTCCAAGAGAGGACCTGGGATAAAAGCGAGCAAATCTAAATTGAATTCTCATTCTTCCAAATATCCAACATCCAATGAAAACTCAAACTAAAGAGTATTCTGACCCATTCTGGTGTGGGACCCCAAAAGGACGTTGAAGATGCACTTGACAAACGTCTTCTCTCCATTTCTGCTTCAGTGTAGAAAACATCCTAATAATGTGAAGAAATGGATTTAGAAATATATCCACATCCACTTGGGCAAACCAATACACCCCGTAAAAAGGCACTTACTTCATTGTCCCTGCCTGAGTTAGACTCCGTGTCACTGGTCCCAGTGACTGCACTTTGGTCTGGGTGGACATTGTTTAGGGAGTCTGTCTTTGGAACTGACACCATGGTGCCATCCTCTGATACTTGGGACTTCTCAGTCAGTTTATCAATGCCTACAGGAAACCAGCATTATAAATCACAGGACATTAATGAACACTTTACGGATGTGTCTGGCGACATTATTTCACTTTCTTATCGTCTTACTGAAAAACTAAATGCAACACCAACTAATTTTGTGTTGTGACAAAAAAATACATAGTGACTAAATTAAAGACATATGAATTCAATCTGCTAGTTCTAAGGCACTCATTTTCGTGTGCATATTTACATGAAATACATGACACTTAGTTCTATTAGTTAGTTATACATGTTCAGCAGCTTGTATCTAAAAAGCCAATCACATGGCAGCAACTCAATGCATGTAGGTAGACATGGTCAAGGCAACCTGCTGAAATTCCAACCCAGCATCAGAATGGGGAAGAAGGGTGGTTTACGTGACTTTGAACATGAAGTGGTTGTTGTTTCCAGATGGGTTGGTCTGAGTAAAATTTACAGAGAATGGTCTAAAAATAAGAAAATATCCAATAAGTAGCAGTTCTCAGGATGAAATGTCTTGTTGATGTCAGAAGTCAGAAGAGGCTGGCCAGACTGCTTTCAGCTTATAGGAAGACAACAGTAATTCCAATAACTTGTTATAACCAAGATACACAGAAGGGCATCTCGGAACAGACAAAACATTGAAACTTGAAGCAGATGGGCTACAGCAACAGAAAAGCACACCAGGTACCACCCCTGTCAGTTAAGAACAGGAAACTGAAGCTACAGCTCACACAGGCTGGTGGAAAAGCTCTTCCAGGTCTGAGAAGTCTCACTTTTTGCTATGACCACAGTGTATCAATCTCCTAACTGATGCTTCCAGCAGGATAATGCACCATGTGACAAATCTCAAATGATGTCGAACAGTTTTTTTGAACAAGTTAATGAGTTGACTGTACTCGAATGGCCTCCACAGTCACCAGATCTTACACCTACAGAGCACCTTTGCAATGTGGTGGAACAGGAGATTCTCATCATGAATTTGCAGCCCATAAATGTACAGCAACTGTGTGGTGTCATATCAATATAGATCAAAATCTCTGAGGAATGTTTTCATCACCTTTTTTGAATCTGTGCCATGAAGAATTAAAACAGTTCTGAGGAAAAAAGGGGGTCCAACCCAGTACTAGCTAGGTATAACTAATAAAGTGTCCAGTGAGGATATATGTTATGTATGCTGTATCTAACACACAGTGAATGGACTGTATTGTAATTACAACATTACCATACAACTAGCATGTAGAGTCATTACCTGGCATAGCAACCAGGCTGGCCTTCAGTGTACCGGGCTCCGCTGGCACTGCAGGGTGTGAGCCCTCCATGGATACAGTCTCTTGGGAGCTGGTGCGGGAAATGACGTCTGGCGACTTCTTCTTCCTTTGCAAAGCCTTCTGGATGGAACTGGGGTCAGAGGGCAGATTGGCCAGCTGATGGAACACATTACGCTTGCGAATTATGGCGTAAACCAGGTTGCAGTTTCCTGGCGGGGAGAAAAACATTGACACTTATGAAAATAATGTATCTCACAACAAAAGATCTATCTATCTATCTATCTATCTATCTATCTATCTATCTATCTATCTATCTATCTATCTATCTCTTACCATCAAACTGGTACTGGATAATGTTGTTGAAAGCCTCGAGAAGGAAAAAAACCAGGTGATGGTTCTGAGCTGCAGAGAACAGGAACCAGGTGGTGGAAAAAGCCTCCAGCAGGTGGAGCAGTTTATTAGCTGCTACCATTGACAGGCTCTTCAAGTAAGGGGAAACTGAAGGAGAAGCAGGAGTATTAAAAGGGTGTGAAAGAAAAACTGTAACAACTAATTTTGGTGACATGCTTATGTTGAAAACAAAATCTGAAATAGAATGCGTATTCACCATTTACAATGATGGTTAGTAGGCAGTCAAAGAGAGGCTGGAGACGCTGGTGGCCTGTTGTGATTATCTTGTGAAACACCTAGAAACCAAACAAAGCCACAGCTGTAAAACTTCACTGTATTTGAATTAGTTAGCTATCAAGAAAACTCCCATTTCAGCACAGCAGCAGGTGTGTCTCACCACTATAAGCAGGTCAGCATGAGTCCCTGTGAACACTGGGATGTCCATAGGCACATGGAGAGAATAGGGCTTATTCAAGCGCACGCCAAAGTTTCTCTCACCGCTCAGCAGCAGCAAAATGAACACACCGATGTGCATGAGTCCAACACGTGCTACAGAAAGGACAAATCACACCAGAAATTGATAAATGCATGCTTCTAGTAGAGGTTTGTTGTGTGCAGTGAAGCAACCGAGGAGACTCACACTGGTCGGCCCGCGCGTCATTCAAGTAGTAGAGTATAGGAACCAGAATATCCAACACATCGCTGCTCTTCAGGACAAAAAACAGGAACTTCTGCAGTGGGAACACAAAATAGATTGTGACGTTGAATAAAAGCACCTTTTAAAGCATCGCCTTCCCAAAGAAGCCTTTATCTTTGTTCTAACCTTATTGAAGTCACAAAGTTTCCAGAAAAGCACCAGAAGCTCCTGGTGGAACTGGATCTTCTTGGTGGAGTTAGGCAGGTAAGTCTGGGTCAAAGGGTTGGTCAGCAGACGAGCGAGGCCTTTCAGTACAAAATCAAAGTCCTACCATTGGGAGACCACAAAGATACAGATTTTCACAATGCAATCTTTACACTAATGATATTGGAGGATTTTTAAGAAACACTGATATGCAAACCTCCTCTCTGTGAATCCTTGATAAATAATTCACAAACAGGTTTTCTGGTCCTGTAGACTGATTCAGACAAATTCAGAAAGATTTATTTGAATGAACTTAAACAAATCCAATAAAGCCATCAAGTGTCTTTGTCACAGTCTTGAAGTTACCTCTTGTTCCTCTATGCTGGATGGAGAGGCAGGGGGGTGGGGAATCCCTCCATCGTGTTCCAGTGTCACAATGAGGATCTGTACAGCCTGCTCCACCAGCTGCTCCCGGTAGTCAGAGAAGAGCAGGTGATTGTACGGGATGCCATAACCCACTGGGTCATAAGCGCACACCACATTCAGAAGAGACGTGAATAGAGGCAGAGCATGTCTAGGAACCAACAAACATGATGACAATGTCACTGAATTCTGTGTTACCCAAAAGGATCATGCCAAGGATTACATTTTTAATGTGAATTATGATACATTGTCATTGCAAGGAAATGCTCTGTTTTGTTTTAAGAGAAATGCTGTTTTGTCAATTAGACAAAAGAAAGGAAGATTAATTTGTATATTATATCTGCATGAATATGAAACAACATGGCTGCACAAAGACTGTAGAAAACCAAAAATCTTAATTTTGTAAGCAATCCACCTTTTATTTTTTGCAATTTTATTCAAATTTGAGCGATAACTGAACCATTACGCATCACCATGGTAATTTAGTAAAGTTTATGTTATGAACACTGGGGGGGGGGGGGGGTTTGGCCTGGTTT
>VVHJ01005009.1:0-10041 GCA_015107715.1 Tylochromis polylepis | reverse complement strand
TGTTGTTGTTTTTATGGGGGGGGGGGGGGGGGGGGGTTGTGCCTGAGTTTGAGTTTTGTATTTTGGACTCTTGTGTTTGTGGTATTTTGAGTTTCGTATTCTTTTACTTTTAGCAGTTATTCCTGGTTGGTTTCTTTATGTTTATACTCTCAGGCCTTCTTAGTTTTTGGACAACTATTTGAATTCTTCTCATGGTTATAGTTTGATAATATTTAGTTCCTAAAGTCTTCAGTTTCATTTACCTCCTCTGTGTTCTTTGTATCCTGTTGTCAACTTTTAGCCTCTGTGGTAGGTGCTTTTCTGTCTCATTATTTCCTGCTTTATTTTGTCATTTGTCTCCTAGTGTCATGTTTTAATTTTACTTGTTACTTGTTATTCAGATTTAGTTCGTCTGTGTCTCCCAGGTGTCTCCTCACTGCACCAATCACCCCTCTGTGTATTTAGAATTGTTATCTTCCTTTGTCCTTTGCCAGGCCGTCTGTGTTCTCAGCCTGTTCAGTCCAACCTGTTTGTTATGGTTCCTTGGATTCAGTGGTTGATTTTCTGCTTTGGATTTCTATTGACTTATACTCCAGTAGAATAAAAGTCATTATCATTTAGCAAGATTGACCGCTAAAGTCTGCATTTGGCTCGTTTTGCACACATCAATACATTTATGTGTTTATGTGTGTGACATGGTAAATAGTCAAAACCTTCTGTCAGTTCTAAGGTTTACATATCAGGAAGTTATTAAAACATCATCTAGTCCTTACTATGTCAGCCTGAGATGAACAACAGCATGACATATTACACTTTATCTTTATTTATTTAACAAAAACTGAGATAAAATTGAAGAAAATGCACAATTCAGTAGCTCGAAGAACTGCCTTTAGCAGCAGTAACTTGAAATACTTGTTTCTTCTATGACTTTATCAGTCTCTTCCATCATTGTGAAGCATTTTTGACCCACTCTTCTTTCGATAGTTGTTTTAGTTCAGTGAGGTTTGCAGATAGTCATTTATGCACAGCTCTCTTAAGATCCGTATGAATCAGGTTGAGGTCTGGACTTTGACTGGGCTATTGCAACACCTTAATTCTTTCCTTTTTCAGTCATTTTGTTGTTGATATGCTGCTGTGTTTGGGTCATTGTCCTGCTGCATAACCCAGTTTCAGCAAAGCTTTAGCTGTCAGACAGAAGGCCTCACATTTGACTCTAGAATAATTTGGTATACAGAAAAGTTCAAGGTTGGCTCAGTGACAGCAAAGTGCCCAAGGAAACAAGCATAAATCATCACCCTTCCACTTGATAATTTGTATGAGGTGTTTGTGCTGATATGCTGTGTTTGGTTCTCTCTAAATATGGTGCTTTGCATGATGACCAAACATTTCTGCTTTGGTCTTGTTTCCATAAAGGACATAGTCATAGACAAGTCTTCAAATGCAACTTTTCAGATCTAAGCCATTCTTTTTAGAGAGAAGATGCTTATTTTTTCTCTGATCACTCTGAAACAACATGAACTTTTTTCTTTTTGAGTCTGACATGTAGCTTGGGTTTTTTGCAGTTTCTATGAGCACTGCACAGTCTGACCTTTAGGTAAATTTGCTGGGATGCCCACTCCTGAAAAGATTGGTAACTGTCTTGAATATTTTCCACTTGTGAAAAATGTCTCTCGCTGTAGAACGATGGACTTAAATTACTACCGAAACATCAGGGTTTTTTTTAGAGGTTCTCACACTTGCTGATGATCAGTTAATGAAGTATATTTGATTAGCAGCACCTGGCTGCTCTTAATTCCCATGGAAGCAGTAAGGATGTACTTAGTTTTGTCACATACTGCTTCTGTAGTCTGGTTTAAGTTGTGTTAAGTGATAAATGACACGCTGTCATATGTCATATTTTGTAGTTCATCTGAGGTTGTATTTACCTCATTTTGAGACTTGGTAAGGGCCTTATTTTATTTTTTTTTATTGTGTCCTGTGAGTAAAACTTTAGAATTTGGAACTTAAAATTTGTGTACTTCTTCTTCTTTTTTTTTAAAACTGTTGCTGTGTGTGTGGATGTGCTTTTATTTTCCATTACCTGTTTTCTGTTGAGCAGAAAAATGTCACCCAAGGATTGAGGACAGTGTTGTCTGATGAAGGAGGGAGGTACATGGCCTCGGAGAAGCAGGTCAGTAACAGTCTCAACAGTTCTGTCCTGAAGCATGGAGATTGAAAGGACAAAAAAAAAGAAGAGCTCAGTAAATCACACACAAAAATAAGATTAAAATTTAGATTTTACCAGGCAGAGCTGTACACTTGAGGCCAACTCACCTATTCAGGTCATGGATGTAGTTTAGAGGGGGCGACTGTGCAAATCCCACCCCTGCCTCCCAGATGTATTCACAGCTGTCTATAGACTGCATGCTCTCTACTGAGTCCTGGATAAAGTCACACAAAAAAAGAAATCCAGTTGAATGGCTTTATAGCTACATTTCCTGGTCTTCGATTTGTAAAGTAATTTTTTCAGTGACTTGGAATTAGTTGTAGATAATGGGAAGATTGACACTGACAAACATTGTTAACTCCTGGTAAGAAATGGAATATGAAACCTGATTTCTGGTATATGAATTCTAATATTCTACCATTGCCATCTAGCTTGTGAGAGGGTACAATTAGCTGTTGCTGTCACTTTTTATATAACAGATCATTTCACTTTTGTTGCCATAAGAGACTTTTCTGACATGTACCTTAGCACTGAAATTATTACATGAACAGCAATGGGGAGTTCAAAGTTACAGACTGAGCAACATTCTTTTCATACTCATGGAGAGGTCTTCCTTTTGTCGCTGAGAGAGTATCAGCCACCAGAACCTAGTTCGGTGCTTCAGTTAGACTTGAGTGGCAGGTTAGTTGGGTAATCTTCAATCAGGAAGAAGGAAACAGTGCCTGAAGAAATATGTCTAATATCTGGAACAATGTAAGAGACTAAGGTCAAGGAATAAATGTTTGTGCTGCACTATTGTGTCAGCAGTAATTCTTTTGCTGGATGGAGGTGGGATGACAAATTAATGACACTGAAGTGCACCATGTCAGAAGGAAAGTGGTTACTCACAGGGCCCCTCTTATGACTATGTACAGTGAAGTCAGGGCAGAAGAGGAGGTCAGCGATAGCCAGGAGCAGCGACTCGGCCAGTGGTCGAGCTCCTTCATCATCATCCAGCTCGTCTGTCTGAAAAAAATGTGGAAAAAGTGGAATCTTTCAAAACTATTTACATTTTTTTAAAACAAAAGGAAGAGAATACACCTTTTTATATCTGGGATGAGGGAATTTATCTTTACCAGAATAAAGCATTCCCACTTGGGAAAACACAGAGCTTATAACACATTTATTAGCTGAATGCATCTTTATAAAAGTAAAATAAGAAAGCTTCTGAAAAGCTTGTTGACACTCTGTTTTTTAATTGATCCATCATATTTTTTAGAAACAAACAAAAGCAGTGTCTAGTGTTAAGAGTGATTTAAAAGTCTGCTGAATGTGATGAGTATATTTATGCATATTTTTATCTAGCTATCTATTTTCTTAACTCCTGATCCAGCCTTGTGAGCACTGTAATGGACTTGTGACCTCTCCAGTGTGTACCCCGATTCTCATCCACACAACCCTGGATACACAGTGTTAATATGTGACAAACTGATCTTCCTTTTCCCATCCCCACTCACCCCAGCCCGCCCAGCACCAGGAACTGTGGACCAGAAAAATCCTCTCCAGTCCTGGTCCTCAAAGATGTAGGGAAGGATGCGGGTCAGGATGCGACAGCAGTTCAGGACTACCTGCTTTTCTTTCTCAGAGGGACAACCAGACTCTGCTCCCTGGACAAGCTTCTCCACGGCCTGAAGAATCCAGAAACATTGTAAGCGGATGAATATATTCAGTATGGAACATGGTATCTACATCTACTGTACTGATATATGGCACTGATCATTTAATTCAGTTTGATATTGTGATTTAATTCAATTGAAAAGCAGTGAATATGCTTCAGCTACACTGGTGCTAGATCTTATTTAATTAATGGGGCATTACCCACACAGCATACCTCACTAAACATCAGGGATCTATAGTTTTTTATAACATTTTTTGTAATAATAGAATTATTTTAATGCTGAATTTTTTCCAAACCAGAATGTCATGATGAGGAAAATAGCTATCCATCTAACCATAGTTCTTAATATGCAATCAGCTTTTAGTTTGGGGAGATAAAGATATAACAGCAGTTATAAAAGCAGTTATGCTCATTTGTTTGTTAGAAAACACGGCACCATGTTCAGCACCATCAGTCTTACCAACAAACAAACAAGCAAATTAAAGAGTGTATAAACTTAATCTCTGTATCTGCAATTTTTTTGACCTTTTAACAAAGATTTACTTGGTGATTTATTACCTAAATTTAATTAAAAAACAAAAACAACAAAAAAACAAACAAACACTGCAGACCGTGTCTAAAAATAAGCAACAACCCCTTTGAACCTGCTCAGCTTTCAAGGGCTCTCATTCCCACCTCTTCATTTAATTATGCTGTGAGCCCCACTGTGTTTGTTTCTGACAGGCAGCTTCAAAACGGAAGCCGGTGGCTAGAGACGGGAAGCAACGGGAAAAGGAAGGGGAGCTGACTCATTTATCCAGACATCTAAGAGCCTGTGCAGGGCTCTGCAATCAAAATAAGGCACAGTTTCCAAACAACAGCATTCCATTATGTAACACAAAATGCGCCGAGAGTTTATTTAATGCTTACTTTATAACAAAGGGTCGCTAAATTTGAGGGGGACTCCTCTCGAACAGCTCTTATCTCTGCAGCTGGCACCAGTGCAAAAACATCCTGGACCGTGGTGGTGGTGTCTGCCCAGAACTGATCCCAGAAGGCATCGTCTGTGGCTTCTACTGGCTGGAGAAAAAATATGTGCACATTTCAGTTCCCTTTGAAGCAAAACTGAGCATTTAACATCGGCCAGACGTTTTATTTTATTTTATTTTATTTACAACAGCCTCGATCTTGCGCTGCACAGCATTAAAATCGCATTTGAGCCCTTTATCTTAATACAAAGGTCTATACGCTTATGCTTTCGTGCATTATATACATAATCAGAGCTCATGGCAATGTAAACACAATTGCTTGTTCTAGCACCAGCGGAAACATTATCAGTGACACTGACGGCACAGTCCACCTGCCGCATCTGCAAACGTAGTCCAGACCTACGTCATCACCTTTGATTTTGCTGTACGCCATAATTTATAATAATCTGAACTGAACGCGTACAGCACTGGAAAAACCAAACAAGCAAAACAAGCAAACAAATAAACAAAAACAAATTACGGTGACTCACAAAGCAGAACTGTGACAATTTAATCCAGTTAAACAAAAATAGGACACAGGCCTGTTTGCCGCGTTGCATTCAGATGATAAATATTTACAATCTGCAAAATAGTAAACAGACGTCACCCGAAAAGCCTGCATGCAACACGAGATCAGTTTATTTTTATTCATATATATTTTTTTTCTCTCTCTTTTGCTCCTGCATCGCAAGCGTTATCCCTTCATCTCGTCGACGATGCTCTTCGGTGCGCCCACTGGCTCTGTCTTATTTAACGCTTTATTTAGTTGGATAGAATATCCATATAAACTGCACATAACCCACCTGTGTTTTGGTCGTGAGCTGGATCACTGCCTTCCTGAAGTTCAATTTAGAGTCGGTGCTGCCCATTGCGGTTATTTGCCTTTATACACAGAAGGACCGCCGCTACTGACAATCCCTGATAATCTCACCTCCGTCCTTCGCTTGAGTCATTGGCGGAGACAATTTTTCACTCTATTGGCTGGCTGGGCAAGCAGGCTGCACTACAGACTGCAACTTCCGGGTTGAAAAGATGCCAGCCACTCACTTCAGAGTGGATGTTTTGTTTTAAGCCTTCTATCTGCCACATACAACACAAAATACAATATAATTTATGGCAACCTAATCTGCAAGGCTACTCTTCAGTATAACATAGCCATAAGAAGGTTTATGGGGAAATAGACTTCAGCTTGTTGCTCTGTTGACTTGTTTCTGTTGGATAGTCTCGGCCCCCAGGACAAACATTATAACAATAAATGTGTTTGTAAATGGCGACATCCTATGGGGAAATTAATGTGGTATAAGTGGGACTGACTTGTTCAGACGACGTATATTTTCAGGGTTAATGTGCTGTTTAACGTCAGTTCTTGTGTAGAACTCTAATTGCTTTTGTTACTTTCGGCTGCTCATTTGTCACAAGGGGTTACCACAGAATCCGGGAACAAGACGCAAGGGATTTGGGCATTTGACTGAAACTGAACCAGCAACCTTTTGCTTCTAAAGCGAATGTGCAAAACTTCACACTATAATTGCTAGAATACTGTTACCTCCAGGTGTTCTTCCTTTCAGTCCCAAGTCACCTTTACGCTTACATTTTCTGCTTATGAAAAAGGAAAAGCGTACCTTACACAAGTTAACTTTATTTTCTATTGCTCTTGTTATTACCCTTCACGTCTATGCTGGTATATACTGTATATGCTTTGTTCTCCAAAACAGCCATGTGATTTAGAGTTCGTTTTTTCCGATTGGTCTTTAAAAGCACCATAGCTGGTCTTTGCGCAGGCGCAGTGCCATGTAAACATAACAGTTGCGGTTGGTTGTACGTGTTATCAGTAGCAAGTATCATTGCTAGGTTGAGTTTGAACCCTAGTAATTTTATTTGAATTTAAGGGAGCAATAGTCTCGAAAGGGAATAAAAATTGCACTGCTTTCTGTAGTTAGCTAGCATCTGATAAGAGGATTCCTGTTAGCTTGCGGTGACGTTAGCATTAGCTCGGAACCAATGATAAAGCGCTTTAGGACAGGCTTGTTAACTACCTGGCTCGTCAACGCCTGATCTTTTTTGCTTCCAATTAACGCCACCTCGAATTTTTTGTATGCTTTATCACTCTAACTGGTGTCTTTGGCACTGTCACTGAAATGGAAAACTGTATCGCATTGTTATTCAGCGTAATTAGCTAATCAGGCAAAGTTAGCTAAACTAACAGGCCATCGACTGACAGGAAACGAGCTCCGTTAACCAGCAAATAAGGTCAGCCAGCCGGCTCCTCTTGTCTGCACAGAAGAAAATAAAAAGAAGCTCGTTTAGGTTGCTCAAGTGTTATCATATGTTGACTGAAAGCAGGTGAGCTTGCAATTTAACACTATTTGAGTAGATAGTGATTGAACTAGAGTTGGCTCGACGTTTCCGTGGCCTTTGTTGCAGGACCCACGTAAAATTTTGATTATGCTAACAAAATAATCATGGCGCCAGCAACCGTAATTGGTCACAGCAACTGTTATACTTTAACAACTGTAGTGCAGTAGGTCTTTGTTGTTTTCGAAGTACCGTTGAGAATATACCCAGCTAGTTGGTCTTGAATATAACAATGGCAGCTTGCAGTGACTTTGCATAATAATCGTCATGTATACACTGTAGCAGGGATAAATCATTGCTTATAAACTTGACTACTCTACAATTAACTGAAGAATTAGGTCTCATATGTTGCTTATGCTTGTTTTTAATACGTTGGTGAGGCCACATTGACCTTTACCTATTTTCCCTTTCTACCTGAGCAGGAAACGGCAGCACAGTGGTGGTGATGAGGAGAATGGCCACCTGGTGCCCCAAGCCAAAAGGCAGACCAGAGCACATCCCCTCTCTCCTGAGCTGGGCCGAGATGCTTGGGACTCTGAGGTACAAGCGTTAACTAAAACTTACATTATACGTGTTATTCAATTCATTTAGAAACTATAGAGGAAGTCGACATGATACTTGCAAAACCCTGAATAGAAATGCAGTGCTCTGAATAAGCATTTCTTATTTTTTTGCATATTTGTCATGTTAAATTTTTTTCAGATCATTAAGCAAATTTTAATATCATACAATGATGACCGGTGTGAATAAAAAATGCAGTTTTTAAATAATGATTTCATTTCATAACTGGTTGTGCCATCCTTTGAACCAAGAACTGCAATCTACAGTTTGCCATAACTGGCTACGAGTCTTTCACATTACTGTGGAGGAATTTTGCCCATTCTTTTTTACAGAATTGTTTTAATTCAGCCACACTAAGTTTTTCGAGCATGAACGGCATGTTTAGGACCATCGCAAAGCATCCAAATCCAGACTTTGAC
Source organism: Tylochromis polylepis (assembly GCA_015107715.1). Classification (NCBI taxonomy): domain Eukaryota; kingdom Metazoa; phylum Chordata; class Actinopteri; order Cichliformes; family Cichlidae; genus Tylochromis; species Tylochromis polylepis. The sequence goes on along the minus strand of VVHJ01005009.1, from coordinate 1,857 downwards.
TAGGTCAATCCAAAACCTTCCATTTTGTGTTTTCTTGAGCCATTCAGAGGTGGACTTGCTCATTTTGTTTTTTTTTATTGTTTTGTTTTTAAGATAAAAGTGCTGCTGCATTACCTAGTGTGTTTGAGCTTCATAGCATGAACTGATCGACAGACTTTCTCCCTTACACTATAACCACCATATTTGACTTTTAGTATGATGTTGATGCACGAATTTAATTTTATCCTGGTTGTAATGGAACTCAAACCTTCCAAAAAGTTCAGCTTTTGTCTCATTAGTCCACAGAATATTTTCCCAAAACTCTTGGGGATCATTATTAAGAATAAAGATTTTAAATTAAATCATCATTTAAAACATGCATTTTGTATTCACTCAGGTTATCTTTGTCTAATGTTAAAATTAGTTTGAGTCGAAACATGTCAGTTTTCCAAATTTTCAGTAAAATAAAACAATTAGTGCACTTACTAGCACCCATAATGCCACTGTGCAGTTGAAACTGTTGTAAAACCATGACTGTGTTCGTTCCGTAGTTTGAAATATCCCTGTTTTCTTGAATTAGTCTGTGTAGATATATGGCTCATTTTAACTTTTGTAGTATTTAATTTAATTTTTAGTCAGTGTTGAAGCTTTGGATTTTACTAAATGCAGATAGTAGAAGCTGTTTCAGTTCGTATGATTTCACGTTGATGTGCAGACCCTGGATTCTAACATTCTAATGCTAATGTTGACATCTGCATTCCAGTCATCGAACAGTGAGAGCAGCAGCAGCATCAGCAGTCCTGAACGTGCAGCTGGGAGCTGCGTCAGTCAGTGTGCTCAGGGCCCCTGTAGTCCGCTTAGCGTGGGCAACTCTTTAGAGCCCATGAACCCGGTGTCCTACCTACATATTAACCGCATCCTGAAGGAGGCCCACTTCCAGAGCCTTCAAAACCGAAGTCAGCTGAGAGACACATGACAACATAGTGTCCCTCTGTCTGCCGCCAGAGGACTGAAGCCCTGAGACGAGTATGAGCATCACATGCTGAATCACTTCACACAGCTCTTCCCCACCCATCTCCAGTAACTGTGGTATGTCACAGCTCTATAGATGTGTGGATGGAGACCAGCATCTGGTCATGTATCCAAGGATGGTTCATCATTAAAATAAATCATAATGATAATCATTTTAGCAATAATAACTGTGATCAACAACCATTCTTTTGATCTACTTATTTTCCGACCAGTCTGGTTTACGTGCTTCTCTGGGAGCCTTATTGTGACTAGATGATGATGATGATGATGATGATGAATCCATGTACTTTGTCTTAAATGTTGTGTGAAAACAAGCGGGCTGCCGAAGTGGCACCATACACAATTTTAGGCTGGTCGGTGTGACTGCTTTAGGCTTCTAGTAGGGTAATGGGGGTTGTAAAATGCTGAATCAGATGTCTGTGTAAGTACATAGACCAGTCTCAGGGAGGATTTGCACTTGTCTTGGGCTGCTCATTTGCTTTCATATTCAGACAGGGACTACTTTATGGGGGGCTGTAGAAACCATGGGTGTTAACTTGGCAAAGGAGGTGATGTTTTCAACCCTTACTTAGTAAATCGGGTATTTAAATGTTTTGTAAATGCATCTCAATCAAACGTGTTAGAGGTGGGTCATGGAGAAGGTCACATTTTTGAAGGATTGATAACACTCCACCACAGAGAATTTCCAACAGTTTGATTGGTAAAATATTTTCAGTGCAATTGCATTCTTGTGTTCATTTTCACTTAGTTTCATTTACTTCTGATTTTGAAATTGACCATTTGTGGATGACGTGAATCACATTTTTGGTTAGTTCATGTTTATTTAAAAAAAAAAAAAAAAAAAAA
>VVHJ01004998.1:26593-36879 GCA_015107715.1 Tylochromis polylepis | reverse complement strand
AGAAGTTGCTCACCAATTCAAGCTTCATGATGCGCACACAGTCTCTAAGGATATTAGTGGGTGCACCCAGCAGCTTAGTGAAGGCATTCAGAGTGTTGTACTTAAAGGGAGGACCAGCAACCTTGAGGGGAGGACAGCAGAAGATGGATTAATGATCACAACATGGGTGCTGGTGTCTGTTACTATTCAAACTGTTTTTTAATGAATACAAAATAGTATGGGATTTTTACTCATTTTTATGATCAGTTCAGAAAAAGTAAATAAATAAAAACATCAAGACTTACACGGGTCTCGAAGAACCTCTCCAGCACCTGAAGTTCTTCCTGGGACCAGGGACCTGTGTTTTCTGGAGTGACTTTGAGCTGCAGCGTCTGGTAGTTATTTGGGTTGAGAGCCACACGGCACTTGAGCACTTCAGTCTTAAACATTATCACCCCCGGCTCATTTGAGTTCACAATAGTTAACTGGAGGAGAGGAAAGATGACACAGTGATTACTGCACTGGGAGAAAAAAAAAAGGTAAAAAGAAAAAAAAAGCCAATCTGGCAGGTGATGAATGTCTTATAGACTTCGCATAGCCAACATGACTAAATTCCTATTTCATCTAAACACAGTTTAGTCTTTTACGTGATATATATTTTTAAGGATGTTTTCTATTAGATTGCTTAAATGACACAAAGTAGTCATGTTTTGTCCTGAAGCTCCGCCCCCTCCAAAGGCATTTTGGAGGGAAAACGATTACACAAATCCTCCATTTTGTCTCTTACTTTATAAACTTTACTGCAGCTCTGGAGTTCTACAGTTTGAAGGTAAATAAATATTTAGTAGTGCAATACCACAAAAAAAGAATATAGACCCTTTATATGTAAGTGGACTTTTACTGAAGGAGTGTTTTTTGTCCATATGTAGGCTGGTTATCAAGCAACATGAAAGGTAATCGTTAAAGCTCCAGCTAGCTAACATTACCTGTAATCAAATGATGCTTCAATCAAATTGGTAACAGTCAAATATAATTTGAGTTAATATTTTGGGATTTTTTCCTCTGTGTGTTAATGAATTTTTAATAAAAAGATTGCAGTACTTGCACTACTTACTACAAGTGTCTTGTAGTAAGTAGGGCTACCTGCAGTATGTTAACTGTTAAGCTAATATAAGGTTAGGATATGATTAGCTTGTTAAAACATGTCTGCTACCATAAAATAAGTGAAATTCACACTCATCTAAGGTCATATTTTTGGGAGGTTTGTGTTTTCTACAGGTTACATGCAGGGAAACTGGTTGACCACTAATGACAGTTTAACACAACAATTAATTCATTACATTTCTGCTACTAACGGTGCTTAGTCAGTTTTAATATCAAGTTCAGCATGACTTGTTTTTTCTTCTAACTTTTATATAATTTATATACAAAAATGTAAATTTTCATTTTATTATAATATAGATGCCTTATTCCCTTAGAGTGACCTCTACTTTGCTTTAGATGTTACTCTATACGGTGTCTATAGAGTCTTTTTATTTGATTATTTTATAAATTTCACTGAACATTTCAAGAAAATCCAGTTTCATTTTACACAAAATCTGTTTATGTAATAAAGTAATAGAACTAATATATGATGAGTGCCTCACATTTACACATGTATATCTGTGAGTTTTCTCTAGACAAAGCTTTTTACGACTGCTTTGCTTTAATTCATTTGCATATGAACTTAGAATTTGGTGATTATAACCATAAAATCTTCTTCACATTTTTCTGTAACATAATTTTAATTTCACTCTTGAGATTTTAATGAGTTGCCTTAGAAATTATGTACATTATGTAGAAAATGTTAAATTAACATAAATATTTGACATGAATGAAAAACATAAAAATCATGTTAATCTAAAAAATTAAAATGCTCCAATTACAACTGAGAAAATTAATGTTGGCTAACATGGCCTTGTTGCGTGCTTCCATAACTTTTTCAGTGCGTCTTGCAGAACAGATAATATCATTTAGGAAATGAAACACAACAGATTGATTTTTGGCTCTGCTTGTCACTCACATTGGCTTCCTGCTGGATGATCCTCTGTAGGTGCCGTCTCATAATAACTGAACCCAAAAAGCGCTCCAGAGGTGAGCAGAGGTAGCTTCCTGCCAGGCCAGGCACATGGCAGGGAGTGGGGGAGGGGAGCAGAAGCACATGCAAGGCATTGTGGGTGAGGATAGTAGGAATGGAGGCAGCCCAGGGGCGCTGAGGTAGCTTGCGGGGTGGAGGCATACTGGTAGGCATGACTTGTGAACCTAAATCAAACACAGAGAGACATGTTAAAAAGTAATAACTTATTAAATGATTTTAATATATGTAAAATATATTTAAACTCTAATATTATGAAGTGTTTGTCTTTAAATACAAGGATACAGAGATAAATGTGAGGCAGTACTTACTAGACCCAGCACGTGGAGAATTCGGGTCAGGAATGGGTGAATTCAACGAAGGGTTGCCAGGGGACATCCCATGGATCCTTGCCCCAGGAGAAGGCCCTGAGACCTGGGGTGAACCTGGCCACTGGCCCCTATTGCTGGGAGACACCATGGCATATGGAGAGCTGGGGTCCAAAACACCTAAGTTAAAGGAGAGTCAGTCATCACCAACACATTAACACTTCTCATACAACAATAAACATAATCAGATAAATAAACCACTGTGTGCCCGTACTTTGTAGACCATTTCTCATATGCCTGTTATTGTCTGCAGCCTAGAAAAGATATTCAGTCCAGCCCGTTCCAGCCTATGCCCAGCAGAACAGAATTACTACCAGGCCAGTATTTATCCTGCTGCTTACCGTGGGGACTGGCAAAGCTGGTCTGGCCCATGGCTATGCCCAAAGATGATGGGGACGGGGTTGGCCCGAAAGGAGAGGGTGCCCTTAGAGCTCCACTAGGGGAGCCAGAGGCATGGATGTTCCCTGCACACATCCGCACAACACACACACACATCAAAGGGCTCATCAGACTAAAGATGACAAGTACTCTTTACACACACTCACTCACTCCATGTGCACACAAGCTAAAGCTGGGCGGAAGGGCTGTAGTCTCTGGCTGGCGGGCTGAGATGGAGGGGAATGGAAGGAGCATGACTAAACGCATGCTTTGTTCCCTTTTGGCTGCGAGGTGTGCATGTTGCAAGAGAAACAACTGATCGCATGGTTTCACAAAATTAAAATGGGCACACATGGTTGCGCAATCTCATTCTTTTGGCATAATTTGCTATTGCAACAAATGCATAAGTCAGCGGGGTGGCTGATGACACAATGTGTGGTGAGAAAACAATGCTGTATGGCAGCTTAACAAGCTTATATGACACAAACAGTTCACTGCAACATTCACACAGGCACATTTAGGCAATTAAAGTACAATAAGTCCCAATACCTGGTGATGGGGTGGGCATCATGGATGGTGAGGGAGTTACGTTAGCATAGTAATTGGGTGGCGGTGAAGTTAGGGGAGGATATACTCCTCCCGGACCACCTCTCATAGTCTGTGGTTGCTGTTGAGGCTGCAACTGGTTCATAAGACTGTCCATAACATCTACACCCACAGGTGAGGGCGGGTTGTCATCTTCATTGACCGATCGCCTGCGAGCATCCTGATTGCTGTCTACAAACATGTTTAGGAATGTCTAGAAAGAGGAGAGAGAATAAATTAAGAAGTACCTGCACATTGAATTACATCCATTTTAATGTCTCAATCCATTTTAAAGTCATTCAACATCTGGGGAAACTGGTTTATTCGTGTGCTTGGCAAGAGTCAGACAAAAACAGTGATAGTTTAGCCTATCCCTGCAGCAGAGCTAGGCTGGGCATCCTTTTTTCTAGTCTATACAGTAAGAAAAGCTAATGTGCTCCAGGCAGTGGTTTAATATTTAGCACCCAATATTTAGTGTCCTTTCAAGAGGTCACAATGCTTGTAATGACAGCTTCAAGTGTAATGACTTTTTGTGTGGAAGTTCAAATAATAATTTAAGCTGAACGGATTTCTGCTGCTTATTGTTTGTTACATTATTACTGTGCCAGTGTGTCTGGCATACCTTTAATCCTGGAGCAGGATAAAAGCCCTCTACAATCTTAGTGTTGTCAAAGAGACTGTAGGCCCCATCTCTGATGGCTACCACTCCGCGACTTCGGCAGTAAATGTCGATGCAGTACATGTTTCGGAACGCCAGTCGGATGTGTGTGGGTGACTGGGGCAGGATGGAGAAGCACTGGTAGGCAGTGTTGGTGCGCTGGGTGAGGCCCAACATGGGCACCGTAGGTAGCTTGTTGATTGCATTCAGAGGAGCCTGTGTGTCTGAAAGCACCTGGAGACAAAGAAAACGTAAAAGTTAAAAACATTTTTTAATTTAAATATTTTTTAATTTAAACAAAAAAGCAAATACATTAATTTCAGGTAATAATTCATTCATTGCCACTCGCAAAATTCAGTTCATCACACGTAAATTCAGGACACAAAGCAAGTATTACACTCACGAGAGTGTCTACTTGGCTAGTGCTGCAGGAGGTTTGCACTTTCACCAGCAGCTCTGCTCTCAAACCTGAATTCTCCTCATCACTGACTCTCACCTGACAGTTGAGGGGCGGCACTCAAAGGAGGAAGGGAACTAATGTGATTGGTCACTTTCAAAGTGTTGCCACAACCTCTCTGATTGGCAGGCTTTTAGTTTAAATATTTAACTGTTAAATTCAATTACACCATGTAGGCAACGTGGGTACTGTTTTATACAGCATAGGATTACAATTTGGAAAATAAAGTTTGGAGAATCAACAGTTGTTTTTTTGTTTTACTGTGTATCAACCGAAGTACTGAAAACTACCACTGGATTACTTTAATGCTGAAGAAATCTTTAAAAAAAAAAAAATTAGAGGATCCTAAGGCACATTTTGAAGCAGTCCCATCCAGTCACAATATGCCTTTGTTTTGGCTGTTATTCTAAAATTAGAATTCCTAGACCCTGATGCACCCTTACTGCACCCATCTCATAATAAAGTGTGAGATATTGTACCACAGCCTAATGATTCAGGAGTGTGGAGGCTTCTCGCACAGAACTTTGAACTTGAATACAATTCCATAAGCAAAGCAGTGTCACAGTGGGCAGTGTGGGTTTGGATTTTAATAACTGGTACAAGAAATAAATAAGGTTGAGTCTGAATTATTTCTTCCCCACCTGGACAAAAAGCACAGCTGTTGAAGGTCTGGGTAAACCACTGCAGCTCAACGGCACCACAGTGCTGCATGTAATACGACACTGCTGCATTCACTAAGCCACACCCAGTGTTTTAAGCAATCCAATCACATCCTTTTGATTCTGTTTAATTTCAAATCGTCCCTTAATCCAGCTCCAAAAAGTGCATGTGTTCATTCTGTGGCTACATTTTGTAACTGTGCCATAGTGTACCTGTAGCAGCTGCATCACTTGCGGGTTTTTGTTGAACATCTCCTGAAGCTGATGGAGGATGATATTATGGCAGTTGGAGCAGCCAGAGTTAGGCCCCACAGTTCCCAGGGCGAGGTGGAAACGTTGAGTGCTGGAGTTCCACTGGATGGTGACAGAGCTGCCCTTGGTGGTGCCATAGCACAGCACCAGCTTACGGTAGTTATACAGCCGCACCTCTGAGAACGTACTCAAATGAGATGGCATCTCTAGAGGGGGAAAAAAAAATCATAATGTGCAGCTACATTAAACAGGTGTACATGTGATAATCCAAATCTGGGTTTACACTATGTATTTCCCTCCCCCACATAAATGCTTAAGAGTAAAACAGTTTAGATTGATTTTTTTATCCTATGTCAGAGATCACATTTTCAACTTTAACTGTAGCTAACAAACATCAAAGCAGGGCACTTTGAAATCTGTTGCCTTTATTGCATTTCCATGCACCCGCAACAAAATGATTTATAACATATTAACTAAGTTAAAGGGACTCAATATGTCAGATGATGAATCACTGGACTGCACCAAGGCCTAATGTACAATAAGAAATATTTCAAATTGAGTTTCGTACAAAGTTAGTCGAGTTGAGTCCACTAATGAAAAGTGGAGCTGGGAACAAGCATTACAGCTTCTTTCTTTTCTAGAGTCACAGACTCTCAGTTAATTTACATCTTAAATCTAATCATTTATTGACTTTTCAGAAAAACATGCACTCACCTGGCAGTGCACGAGAGAAGTTGAGGACACACTGGTAGAGCTGACTAATGGCATTCCAGTCATTAAGGAACATCTCAACCACTTTCCGCCCCCCCACTGGTTCCGACAGAGGGTTCTCATAGGTCAGATACACATGTCGCGTGGAGGCTAATACAGCAAAAAAGATGGGGTTGTTTAGAAGCTGGTATATGAAGAAATACAGATTCCTTGCTCTTAAACACTAAACACATTTTATTCTTTGTTGCTCCAGTGTAGAGCCTTTTATAGAGTTACAAATGGTGTCTTTGTTGTCTAATTTGGATACAACATCCATAAAAATACTAATACTATAGATGTTTGAAGACTAAAGCAAAGTACACAAATAAGACTCTGTAAATGCTGTGCACCTTGCTCCTTGCTATGCGTGCTGTTAAGAGGACAGTTAGCCAGCACCAATTCAGCCACCCAGGTTCTGTTGTTCCTGCCCTGCAGGCGGAAGGTGCAGTCCAGTAGGGAACGCTCTAAAGCTCTCCTGGTCTCCTCTCCTACACCTTTACAGGGAGGAATCCTGTAAAGGAAAACCCAATACACTGTGGAGTCACAATGGTTCGCACTTTTCCTACAGTTTATAACACTTTAATTAAAAATAAATTGTGTAAATGCATGTCTCTATGTTTGTGACTGTATTATAATTACTTTATTAGACGTATTGCATGACTGCTGCCATCTCCTTCCACTTGGACGCCCTGATTTGGAATCTCCATGTTGGACATCTAAAAGGCAGAGAAAGAGATCCAGCATCAACCAGAAAACACTAGACTGGGGTTGTCTAATCACCACATGCGGGAATGATTCAAAGTATCCAAGCACTCTGAAGTACCTCTGCTCTAAGGCCAATAAAAGGCATGTTGGTATCACACATTGCAACTAGGTGAGCCAGCTCTTTGTTGAAGGCACACATTTCTCCAGACCGCTTAGGCTTCTTTGGTTCTGGCTCCCCTTGGTCCCCAACAATCTACAGAATAACAGAAACAAAAAAATAAATAAATAGCACATGTTGAAAGGACATACTTGTGGTTTTAAGTGTCCAACTGACCACAAATGTTTTTCCCTAGCAATGCCATGCCACACATAAGAAAATGTGTGTGTGTAATGAAAGCTGTCTGTCCAGCCACCTTTCTCTTAGTCCCAGGCTGAGCCCCTCTCCCTGTTGTCGAGTCCTGCACAAGGTGCTCTAGATTGGGTTTGAAATGCTGCAGAAGCTGCGCGCACATCGGTCCATCATCTCCTTCCAGCTGAGACACTGACAGGAAAGAGTACTTGTACTGCAATGCTGTGGGACTGCTAGGCACTTCAAGCATCTCCACTATCTAAAAACAAAACAAACAAAACAAAAGGATGTGAGGAAAAGATTCAGAGTTAGAAGGAGGACATAAAAATCTAAGTAACAGAGTAGTTTTAGCTCAACCTTTGTCGGTAATGTACTGGCTGAAAAACTCACAATGTAGTACTGCGGTAGCCGCGTGAGCTTGATGAAGAGCCTGTGTTTTGACAGGTTGCCGATGGGGTGAGAAGCTGAATTGGAGAGGTGAAGGACATCCGTGCACACAGTGGGAAGGTGTTTCACAGACTGCCGGCAGCGCTGCTCTCCCAACCAGAACCTGGCCAGAGAGAAAGAAAGCTCTCATGAACGCTGACTCTGAGTTGCAGAAACTGATACTCACTGTCCAATCACTGTTCACTCGTGCAAGACTCACAGCACAGCAGCACAGACAGTTCATCTCAACACCCATCATCCCACCTGCTGAGCCAAGTGTTGCTACTGACTGCAATTAGTCAATTCTGACAAGCTACAGGCAGGCGTCAGACTCCATCTCCTACTACTGACTCCTTTGTGCATCTGCTTCTTTAATGTGTGCTAACAACACTTTGTTCTGTTAGCTGTAAAGATGTACTGCTCTGACTTTAATCTTTATTTGAAGTGGACTTACTTCAGTTGCTGAAGCCAAGAGATAATGCGCTTCATATCGTCGTTGATGGTCTTTTCAATGTCATCCAATATGGACTGATCTATAGAGAAAGAGAGCGAGAGAGAGTGTGTAAGTACGCCTAGGGTTTTATCTTCAACACGGGATTACTGAGATGTAAATGATGTATACTCATTCAAATAATATGATCCACATTACCATTAAATAAATAGATGTTCCTACTGTAAAACAACACAAACACAAGAACCTTAACGTAATCAACACAATAACCCATTTTAAAAGAAAAGACTGCTTACCTAACCCATACAGCATTGGCTGGAACATGCCCGAGTGCAGGTCTACAAAAATGTGTAGACACTCTGAGCGGCCGCAGGGCTCAAGTATTGGAATAACAAGTGTGGGTAAAGCAGTCTCGATGAATGCTGAAATAAACAAACAAACATTTAAGTGTGTGTCTTTTCACTGCGCATGACTCAAAGGACTGGTTGCAGATATCAGTTGACAGAAGGAGAATGTGGGATGCCTGAACGACAACCTCTCTACGCTCTGGGTTTTTTTTTTTTAACTTGTGACCACAAAAACTCATCAGTCTCATCTGCAGCCTGCTGATAATGTCTGGCTGCAGTTGAAAGAAGGAAACAGAAGTTTGAAAGGCTTTGCTAAATAAACACGTTTGAAGGGATTAAAAAATAAATAAATAAAAAATGAGGAGTGGATGCATACAGTTGTCACTGGGATTGCTGGTCTTTAGAATTGCCTTCAGTTCCTGCAGCTTCTGATGGGACCGGGCATGCACACTGTCAATCAAAAGCTTCTCCACTGACAGGTGATCAATCTGAAATTTTAAAAAAAAAAAAGTACAGAGAGATGGAAAAGTTATACTAAACTGGAAGGTAATTTTACTATAAAACAGTGGAAATACTGATACTCGTGTGCGTTTCACCTTCATTGCTCTCTCCATTAATTTGGAGTCACAGGCAGGGAGAGGGGGCTCATGAGAAATTTGTAATGGCTTCGATCCATCTGATTCGTCGATCCTGATAGTGACCTTATGCACTGATGCTGTACCCGTTTTCCTACCCAAAACCTGCTGACTGGAGAAACAGTGGGAAAAAAAATTTAGCTTCAGCCTCTCTCTGTGTTACTGTTCGTGCACGTGAGGGCCGGTTACAAGCTCTTACTTCCAAACAGAGAGTGTGAGGTATTTCGCTGGCACGTATCTCTCCTCCTGCACCAGGTCTCCCCAGCGCTCTCTGATCAGCATCAGAGTCTGAGAGTGGAGCACTTCTAGCTGTAGTGACAAACAGAAGGAGTCTGGCAACAATGAAGTTAAAGAAAACACAGCGTGGGAAAATACCGGGCCAGGTGGGTAGAGGTAGAGTAATATACCCATCTTCCCATTAAAATTCAGAACACACAGTCTAGTAGTAAAAGAGGTATCTGTGCCTCATACAGACTGCTCTTTGACATGCTGGGGGGAAAAGGCGGAGCAGAGATGTACTGATTAGCATTGTGATAAGCACAGTTGTGCTCAGCTCGCATGCTTGATTAAGGACTCTGATTAAAGTGTGAATGCTGCTCACTACACTTAATTAAAGACTTACACCTGTCTGAGACATGGGAACAAATCTGCACTATTACCAGATATCATCTACACATACGCTCACTCAAGTGATTTTGAGGTTGACAACATAATACTTGTATTTTGTAGGAAACTGAACAAACATGGGCACAAACAAACAAAAAGGACCTTTTTTTCACTGCAACTTTAACAAGCCCACATCTCTCAGGGAGGTTAAAACACTGAAGCACCTGACCTGGATGGGTGACCTCGTTAAAGTCAGAACAGTGCTGGTCTTTCCTTGTCATTAACAAAAGGCTGTTTTAGTGAAGGGGGGACTACGCAGGATTCACTCCTGCAGCTGTGTTTCTCATTGGAATTCTACACTCATCTGCTTCACCGGTCAATACTCTATATGCTCTGACACACACTCCTGCCCTACTGCAGCAGTTGAGACCAGACTGGGATAAAAGCCAAGTGGATGCAGGCAGGACATACAGAAAATGTGTGTGTGTGTGTGTGTGTGTGTGTGTGTGTGTGTGTGTGTGTGTGTGTGTGTGTGTATATGTGCGTG
>VVHJ01004997.1:3180-18270 GCA_015107715.1 Tylochromis polylepis | reverse complement strand
TAATGCAACGTTTCTATCAGCTCAACAAACACACACACACACACACACACACACACACACACACACACACACACACACACACACACACACACGCTGTTTGTCTTCAGTTTGTCGCACAGTGTGTTGCTAGCTAGAGGTCCAGCTGCTGTTTTGACAGGGAGAGAAAAGAAAGAGCAAACTTCACTCAGAGATAGAGAAAGATAAGAAAGACAGGACAGGAGAGGAAGAAGGGAGCTTAGATTTAAACGTAGGGACTGCTCAGTGATATTTGATAAGTTCGCAGTAAGTGGCCAGGATGCCACTTACTGCGAACATAACACAAGATTTCTTTGGAAAACGACTCGAGAGAAAGCGAGAGGGACAGAGCTGATTACACCGCCGCTGATCTGGTGAAGAGTGGAGGTCGCTGCTGCTCCTAAAACTGCTGCACTTGATGGGCCACTCCTCCAGCGGGTCCCCATTCGCTGACACTATTGAAAGTCACCCTCTACAATGCAGGCAACACAAAACAGAGCTATTATTTATTGTCCTTCTTTTTCTTTGCTCGTGTTCTGCTTATCTGATTCAGGCGGAGAATATTTATTAGAATTAAAATTTAGACAAAAATAAAGCTTGTATTCTCATCTACTAAAATTATTTTATTATTACATTAATACAGCATAAACATTACTTTGAGTTTACTTTGAGTACATTTCAGAGCTGGTACTTTTTCATTTTTACTTGAATAAAGAAGTTGAATCAGTACTTCAGCTTTTATTGGAGTATTTTTTAACACTAGTATCTGTACTTTTACTTGAGTACAGAATGTGTGTACTTGTGCCACCTCTCCACCCAGTGTGATAGGAACCTGTAGCTTTGCCATTACAACTGCACTGCAAACACTCTAAATGTGGGCCTGACCCTGGTGCTGTCCACAATTTGTTTCAATGCGAGGAAGCCAAAGCAGTACAACCGCAAAAGCTAGTTGGCTGATGTTATTTTCACATCTGTCAATTTTTTATTTGTTCTATGTTTCTGCATGTCACAATAACATGATTTACTTTTTTGTCTTTAAAGGATAAACTTGCTGTTGTTCAGGAACAGATGGGGAGAACCAAACTAAAACTGCTTTAGGTGGTAGAAACCAGGTGGAAGAGCACATTTCACCTGCTCCAGTGACTGATGGAGCTTAGGGAACTTGTGGGAGAAGCTTTGTCAAGTTTACAAACCAACATCCCTGGGCTAACATCTAATTAATATAATAATGTTACTACCTGTCTGTCCACTCTCTCACCCTTCAAAGGAAGCCACTGTGGAAGCCACAATATCAAAAGTGATATTGTTAAAAATGGTAGAGCAGATGCTCCTGGAGGAGGTAAAACATGCAACAATCCCACAGGCAAGGGAAGCGGTGAGCACCTCAACAGGCTCCTAAGGAAAAAGCTCCAAAATCATTTCACCAGCCACCTCGATTAGTTTCTTTAGCCCAACAAAGGCCGATGACGCTGTCAGATGACTAACATCTGAATGTACCATTATTAAAAGGTCTCAGTCATCTCAGGCTACAGCATTAAGCCCATGGGATGCTGCAACTGAAAGATGTGGTAGTTATTTTTGCTTTGGTTTAAGGTCAGTGAGGATTACTTATGACTCTCACACAATCTGCTTATGCTTCTCATGAAACAAACTTTGGCATTATTTAGATCCAACTTGTACAAACGTTCTGTGGTGTTCTTGTGCACCCATGCATCATCTAAACCTCAGCAAAATTTGTTTCTGAATAAAAATGAAAAATATTCTTAAGTCGCACAAGCAAATTGTTTATAAGGAAACATTATCAAGTAGTATTTGATTTGATCTTTGTTTACTGTACTGAATGTATGTAACATGACAATACAATGTAAATGTTATTTTTATGAATGAATACATGAATGTTTCTTTTTCCCATGTCTGCACTGTTGCAGGACAGTGTTGAATATATAAGAAATTGATCAAATGACCTATAATCTGTCTGCTCAAACACCAGCAGGGGGTTTGTTTGTTAACCATTTGCAAGCAGGCTTCAACAAACTTCCTCTCACAATCAGTACAAGCTAATCACAAACAGAGCAGAGGAGTCAAGCTTTGGTACCACATGCATTGTAATGATTGTGTGTCAGCTGTGGGAAAACGTCAGCCTTAAACAGCCAGGGGAGTTTTTTTTATTTTTCTTTCCTGTTTTTAAGATTACCTACCTCCTGTTCTCCACTGGCTCCTGAGCAATAAGTCAAAATGAATTTATGTAAGCTGTATTCACTAGCTTTCCTCAAAACATTAAAGAGAAAGAGACTAAAAGAAACAACAATGCATTAATTCCCCATTAAACAATGGGGGCGATCGTGGCTCAAGAGTTGGCAGTTTGTCTTGTAATCGGAAGGTTGCCGGTTTGAGCTCGGCCGGTTCAAGGGCCCAGTGGCGCCAGTGTCCGGCAGCCTCACCTCTGTCAGTGCACCCCAGGGTGGCTGTGGCTACAATGTAGCTTGCCTTCACCAATGTGTGAATGGGTGGATGACTGAACATGTAAAGTGCTTTGGGGTCCTTAGGGACTAAGTAAAGCGCTATACAAATACTTACCATTTACCATTAAAACAAGTTTGTCTGGCTTTAAGCTCTTTATTTTTACCACTGTATCCTGCAGGTAAGAAAAAGTACTAAAGGAAATGTTTTCTTTGTTTGAACAAAAGTCTTTTCAAATATATTGACTTTTTTTTTAAGCATAAGCTAAATTGTAAATTTAGGATCAGAAGGGGAACCTATTCCACCTGTCGTAACACAAAGGGGAGGATATACCCCGGACAGGTTGCCAGTACATAATCCAATCACCTCTTTAAAATCTAAAGGGAAACATATCAGGTTTTCTAGACACACTGCTATAGATGCTTCATAATCTATGTAAAATAACGAGAGTAACCCCTATTTCAGGAGCTTGACAGTCCTTCTCAAGACCAGTCATAAATCATTAATTTACGTCTTTTAAATTCACATAAAAATGAGTTTTTGTCACTGTAGTTGAAAAGGGAAAAGGAGGAAAGGCAGCCATGCTTTCATCCAAGTGGAAGATGTGACCTCTCACATCTACCAGCACCTCCTCCCTCCCCAAAGGTGAAATAAGATTGTCACTCTGATGCGTCCGCTCACTCTTGATGAGCTTGGGAATAAATATGCAAAAAAGGGAGCTTTGTAGCCGAGGAAGAAGGGAAAAGGGGGGGAAAAAAGAGGCAATCAAGGATAGCCGCAGTCCCTGGCTGGACTATAAATCTCTGTCTGTTTCAATTGCCTCTGTGGCCAAAATGGTGTAAAATTCAAGTGGGGATGTCATCAATTTCTGTTAGCGCCTCTGTCCCTTTCTGTGCCGGTCGGCGGGCAGCTGTGATGGATTGATTTTGTCACTTGTGCTCAGTTCACAGTATGTTAACATGGAAGGGCAGAGTTGGGTTATGGAGAGAGGGTTATTAGTGGCTAGGCTGTGACTGGACTTTTTTCCCTCTCCCTCTCTCTCTTCATGTGAAGGTCTCTTACTCGGTCTCCCATGTCTGTCACTCTGCCTTACACTCAATATACTCAGTCCCTCATTCATCACACCTTGTTCCATTCCACATCTGCATCTACTTTATCTCTGCATACCTCCACCCATCCCCTCTTATCTCCGTTTACCTCAGCCTATCTGTCAAACGATTTCTCTCCCTTCACCTACATACGTCCATTTATATCATTTCAGTTTCTCCAACAAGCTTACAGCACACGTCCACCACACATGAACCAAATTTATTTTTATCCTTCTATTCCCATGTCTCTATTAAAGCTTTTACACAACATGTGAATAAGGAAGCCAGTACTGAAATTCCTTGGCCTTCATTCTTCTAATGACCAGTGTGGATTGTGGATTGGAGTGCTGGATTGAAACACTCCCTTGCAATACATGTATGTAGGGAAGTATCTCATGGTATTTTTGTTGGCATTGCTCAACAACTGTAGCAAGGTCCTCTGGACATAATGTTACTGAAAAGTAAATGCCGATAAAGGTTAGTGAAGAAAAGTTTGTGCACAAATGTTTTAAACCTTTTGTAAACTGTCAAACAATGAAGTTGACAGTCATGAGCACTATATTTCCCCCTATTTAAACTTGTGTGATCTGGCTTTCACCAGCTCTTTTATTTAACTTCTTAACATCCATCAATTAAACAGCAACCATCTAGGTTTAAGTTTAGGACTTAAACCTAGATTTTTTAAAAATATATATTTTAGCCACATGTTACATGGAAAAATTGTTTAGGAACAAGAAGATGCTGCTTTTTCAACCTGAGGCACATATCTTCATTTTGGTATTATAGTTTTTCTGTCAAAAAAATATATTTTTAAATATTAATACCAGTTACATCTCGGTATTTTAAAAAAAAATCTTGTAAGTCCAGGTTAAATTGATCCTCCATGACCCATCCTTATTCATCAAATGCTGATTTTTGGGGTATGTGAGATAATAAAGTAAAATTATGACTATCAATAATGTCATTTTGACCCCATAAAAATCCATGTAAGACCACTGCTGCAGCAGGCCGGGTTGCCTAGGAACATGACTGTTTACACACATTTTGATGTGAAGGCTGCTATAACGTGAGCCAGAGCTAGCTGGACGTGACTGGCAAATACAGTCATAGGAGACTGTAGTTAGATAAATCATGAGTAATTACTGCTAGGTTCAGAATGGGATTTTGAGCCAGAGCAGAGCGGGTCAGAGCAGGGAGAGTGTGTGACCGACCGAGTGGAGAACCAGGCGGCTTGCTGGTTGTACAACGCAGTGCAGGAACCATAGCTGAACTGAACTGAGTCTAGAGCATGGAGAACTAATAAAGAGTTGAATAACCCAAGAAACTTTCAGGCCTAAGCAGAAGAAGCTGCAGACTGAGGTGGAGCAGAGAGGATGTGATGATGAGAGGCAGTAGGTTTGGTGATCGAAGGCAGATGTGGAGAAGATGATAAATATTGACTGTTCAACTTTTGCAATAATTATTTAAGTTAAGTTTCTTATATTTTTGTTGAGATAAACTTCATAAAACTAATACAACCCTTAAAAATTAATCTTAAATAGTTTTTCATCGAATTTTATTCAAAATGAGAAAAATCTGATGAAAAGTAACAACTTAAGTTCTTGAAGAAACCTTTGTTGTTGCTGCTGTTATTGCAGTGCTGGGCTCTGGCACTTCTAGGGTTAAACTAAATGCTAAAAAAAACTGTTTTTAACCAGAGTTTAACCTCAAGTCAGTTAAACTTTTGTTTAGACACATCCACTTACTAATAGGAATGGATGGGTGTTGCTTGACTGTTTACGCACTCTATCCCAGATCCTAAATGTTGGAACCACAAGGGAAAAAAGCTGTCCAAACCTAACGGGCCCTATGTGGAAAAAGTAACTGCCCCTGGCTGTGGCACCGTTGGCAGAAAGAACTGTAAACATTTAAACGTTTACAATAATGATTCTGGAAGAATTTTGGCCCATCAGCTATGCAGAAACTTTTGAATTCAACCACACAAGGTGGTTTTGGAGCATGAATAGCCTGTTTAGGTTTATGCCAAAGAAGCTCAATGGGATTTGAGTTTGTTCACATGACATTCATTGAGTCATTCAAAAAAACTCAATTCTAAAAAATCCTCAACTCTTTTTTTTGCTTTGATGCTTCGTTTAATGCACGACTCTGTAGAGCTCAGTTGTCATCATTTGAGCTGCAATAGAAACTTATTTAGGATAAGTGCAAAAATAAAAGATTTCCAACATTAGCCCATGCAGCCCCCAGTTTTTCAACAGGGATAATGCAACAGCAGCAGTGGAGACGATGCTGTCATAGTTTAATGTGGTCTCTGTTTACACACCACGAAGAGCAAAGCTGCAGAGCCATTAGAGATTCTGAGCTCAGGAAGAGTGAAAAAGAACTTTGTTTCTAGCTTCCAAAGCAGCACCACTCCTTCCTATAATCACCATTAAAATCTTTAATCAAACCACCCAATCAACAAACTCCACCATGAAGAATAGTGAATTTTGTAGCTGCTCCATGTACCGTTGTTGGTTTTTGTACAGTGAAAAATCTGCAGTAAGCCTCCAGAAGTTGTATTTAAATATTTAATACTATGTTTAAATTGGACAGTTATTTTACACAGTAGGGATACCTGCAACAAGCCGGGGTGAGTCTAACGGGGGGCATGGGGTGTACTAGACCTATTTATTATAAAGTTTTGTGCATTTCTTTTAGATTAAAAGTAAAAAAAATATTATGTTAATTAAGTTGTGTTAATATTAAAAAATATAAGATTTTTTTTCACAGGTCATTAAAAATGTACATAGGCCAGTAAAACTGTGACCCACTGAACTGGGGCTGTTAGGTTGGACACTGAATTATTGTTAACATCTACACCATCATAATGTCTTGTTTTAGCAGCAAAAAAAAAATGTCATCCAAGAACAGGGCTCATACACTTGCTTTTGTTCTTTGCAAACACCACATGCTCCTTTTAAAGGCTTGCAGACACAAAAATTCACTCATTCACTAGCAGACTTAAATATGCAGAGACACACACGTGCACAAAAACACATGCACATGAACACACACCAAACCTCATCCAGGAGATATGGTACCATCAAACTCTTTCTGCCTTTTATTAATGCAAGAAGGCCTTCCAAGAAGACAAAGTGAAGGCAGTCACTTTTCCTGTGTTTGTGAATGTGAATGATTGAGTGATTCAGGGCCCTTATTCTGTCTCCCGGCCTTCAGCTCCACACACCTGGGTTGATTAAGTCACCTACTGGTAATCATGTGATCAGTTACTCTTTACCTGAGATGGTGGGAGACATTAATTTGAGGCCCGACTGTTTAGGTTGGAAACACTTAGTGACGTTGGCACCTTCAAATCTGAATGTTTGTATGCTTCGGCTCTGTGACCTCATCTTTCCTGGGTTTTTTTTCTCTGAGCAGGAAACATTGACCCACTAAGAGTGAGTTAATGGGAAGGATAGAGAGAGGATTCCTGAGGAGAGAAAAAACTGTGGATCTGTCTGAACTGGAGGTTCAGTATCACTAAATGGAAATCATTCTGTTGTCACCATAAAGTGTTGCTTCACTGTAAATAAACGCACTGATATGTTATCCCGTCGAGTCTGCATTTTGAGTTTAACCTACCTCTTAGCTATGGCACAGCAGCGGTTTTCACCTTGGAACTCTCCATAGATGCTTTTTTAGCCAGTTTCTTTTTTATTATTGTTGAGTCATGACCAATGACCTTAACTGGAGCGAGCCTGTAGTTCGTTAGATCATGTTCTTGTTCCTTTTGTAAACTCCTGGATGAGTCATCAGTGTGCACTTGGAGTCATTTTGATAGGGTGGCCACTCTCACTGTGGTTTGCTGGAGTCCCAAAGCCTTAGAAATGGCTCTTTACCTCTTTCCAGACTGTCAAGAACCAGTTTCTCCGCTGGTTCATATGATCATCTGATGAATTAGGCTAAAAGATCGCAAAAAGCGATCTTTCAGCCTACTTGACTTTTGTCATACAGGTTCTATTAAACTGATTTCTTGATTTAA
Organism: Tylochromis polylepis; assembly: GCA_015107715.1. Taxonomy (NCBI): domain Eukaryota; kingdom Metazoa; phylum Chordata; class Actinopteri; order Cichliformes; family Cichlidae; genus Tylochromis; species Tylochromis polylepis. The sequence goes on along the minus strand of VVHJ01004997.1, from coordinate 10,686 downwards.
TAGGTCTGGCAGTAATCAGGTGTGGGTGTGGCTACTGAAATTGAACTCCAGCTTTCAAAAATATGTTTATTAAGAGTTCATTCATGAAGCGGTTATGTTTTCACATAGCCTAGTATGTTTGGCTAGTTTTTTCCCTTTGATAAATAAAACTATTATCTAAAAACTGCACTTTGAGTTTAATCAGGTTATCTTTGTTATCTTGTGACAAATGTGTGAAAAAAACAAAACTAAAATCAGGACGGGGCAAATAATTTTTCATGGCACTGTATTATCTAGTGGCCTGAATCAGCCCACAGCGATTTCACTCACTCCATCCAACTTGCTTTGCTGATGGCTAGTAGTGAGATGGTGCAGAGAGCCACAATCTCTTTGAATGCTGGTTAGTTAAACATGAATATAGCTGAAGAGGTACATTAGAAAATACTTAATAAAAAAAGGGGAAAATTGATTAAAAGTGGTTCATTTGTAGCTGAATCTCTAAGTTGATCCTTTGTTTTTTGTTGTTGTTGTGACTAAACTGAGAATACGCAGCAATATTCAACATATTGCCACATTACTTCTGACGATAAACTGCAATATGAGTGTCTGTGGTAAATGTCAGTATTAGGGCAGGGCTGTTGTAAGTCAAGGCGGCTGCCATAGCAGCAGCAGTGGTATATTTCACTGATACTGATCTCATGCTTTCTGACAGTAATGGTACTTATGATAATGTCCTCTGTGAACCAGACATGGCCCTGTGAGTGTGCAGACACAGCACACAGCTCACCGACACTGCTCTGATTTAACACCACAGACGTTAAACACACCACAGAAGGGCCAGCACTGCTGCATATTGAGATTTTAAATTTCAAATTCAGCAGTGCTGTCAATGACACCTTGTTGAGACTTTACAGAAAGAATCCTCGGAGCACACTGCAGTAAATCAGGGAAATGCTAAGTAACCGTCGTCACCTTGCTTGGTGAGATTGTATTAGTTATGAAAAAGTGTCACATGCAAGCATCAATAATCATATTGATTATGTTAATCATTTATTGTATGCTGTACTGTATCATAGCTGATAAGGGATGTTTTGTAATAATTTCTTATTACTCAGTGGTTATTTTACCTTTTCATTTAGGCTTCAAAATCCAGATTCCAAGAACAGTGGATTAAATGGTTCTGTCCATCTTTTATATGCAGTCAGTGAACAAGTCGTATTCTTTGTCTGATAAGCCCATTAAAAATACTCCAATTATCATATTTAGGAGTGCTGGAGATTTGTTCTCAAGTGTGAGACATAGGTGTGAGCTTAAAACAACAGATGACCCTTAATCAAATAAACAGAGTGGCAGGAAACCCAGGGAAACACACAATGGAACAGGCAGTCAGGGCAACAATATGACACAACACAGGCAACGTGGGACTATTGATACATACACAACACAAGTGAAGACAGTTAAGGCAAAATTACACAGGTGTAGACAATCAACACAATCAGGTTGGAGAGGAAGTGAAACCAAACATAGTACTGCACTAAAATAAAACAGGAAGTGCGAGGCTATTACTAAACAATGAAGCACAGACATGGAACTAATCTCAACATTAAGGAATGACAGAAGGAACATGCAGGAAAGGCTGGGTGAAGACCTAAACATTAAGCAAACAATATAAACAGAAAAAGTCCAAGAACACAAAGTACTGCAACAAGGACCTAGGACCAAAAAGCACCATCTCCACAAACACAGTGGACATTTCCAGTTTAGGCTTCCAATAGCTGAGATGAGGCCCAGATACTGACAGGTCAATTAACCCAAGCGACTGTTTTTTTGGAAATTGCAAATTCCAATTCCAGTAATAATTGTGTTTAAGTAGTTCGCATGTCACCTTAAGACTAGTCATTGTTTGCTTTATAAATGTCAATGACATCGACTCACAAATGATTCTGCTTCTAACTCAGCCTGTAAGTAGGATACTGTAACTCACTTCAGTTTACTGTTGATATCCTATGGAACCAGATTTTAGTGTTCAGTCATAACACTGACCAGCATATATCTCACACTACTCTGTGACTATGCAGTGTTGACGACAATGAAAAAAATGACACTGTGTCCTCTCTCTGTCATCTTTCCTCCACCCCGTCTCTCCTTGTGAAACAATGACATTTTAAAAGAGTGACATGGAGAGAAAACAAGACTACATTTTTAATTCAGCTTACTTCAGAGGGCCTTCCTGAATCTCTTACCCCACCAACATCCATCTCTCCTCACCAGCCAAACACAGACAGATGCCTCCCCTCTCGCATGCGTTCTTCTCTCTTTTTTTGAATATGTGTTTTCTGTTTATTATTAGCTGACTTGGTGCTTCATCATCCTGTGAAAATTCATATCTGCTGAACATGAGGGGTAGAAACAGTGGGGAATCAATCTTTTGTGCTTGGGCAGATAAACACAAGACACAATCAGAGGGAGAAAGAAAGACAGAGGGGAGGGAGAAGGAGAACAGAGAAGAGGGCCTCACCCCCTCATCCTGGCTGTGATGGATAGTGGGAGTAAAAGTGTCGGGACGGTATTATGTAAATTAAGGAGGCGTCCTGGCATAGCCTTGATGATTACGGGAAGATGTGAATGATGTTTGTGGGTCCCCAAGCACTCCACCAGGGCCTTGTTATTCCTTTTCCTTCCAGCTGCCCCTGGAGTGAATTCAGTATGACCCTTTGGACAGCCCCTCCCAGCTGAGTGGATGGTGTCCAGGGGCGCATTCTCCCTATCGGAAAAGACAGAGCGAAAAAATAACTCAAACCAAGACATCTGTTTCATTTACTTAACAAATTATCTGTCAGGAATTATGCCCCTGGTGTCTCTAATAAGCAGAAGGGAGGTGGATAGGTAGGATGGCAGTGGATGGACGATGACTGAAGGAAAAACAGGAGGAAAATGTTGGGTTGAGGGCATCTGTAATCCCCGTCCTGATCGTCCTCATCCTCCTCTGCCTACTCAGTGCCGCTTCATCTGTTCAGTGCAGTTTCCCTGAGGTGTATGAACTAGTGACAAAGCTGTAAAGTGATAAAGTGTGACACTTTTATCATCATATCTCTGTGTATTTCCTGTCAGTGCTTTGAATTCCACGGTATCCATCCTTTTGGAAAATTCAAGCTTCTGCATTCCTTCCACATATTCATAGACTGTACGACTGGACGGTATCAGCCATAGCATTATGACCACCTGCCTAACATTGTGTTAGTCCCCCTTTTGCTGCCAAAATAGCTCTCACCCATCGAGGCATGGACTCCACTAGACCCCTAAAGGTGTGCTGTGGTATCTGGCACCAAGATGTTAGCAACATATCCTTTAGGTTCTGTAAGGTGGGACCTACATTGATTGAACTTGTTGAATTGTTTGGCCAGCACATCTCACAAATGCTCGATTGGATTGAAATCTGAGGAATTTGGAGGCCAAGTCAACATCTTAAACTCATGGTTGTGCTCTTAAAACCATTCCCTAAACCATTTTTGCCATGTGGTAATGCACATTATGCTTCTGAAAGAGGCTGCAGTCATCAGGGAATATCTTTTCCACGTAAGGGTGTACATGGTCTGCAACTATGTTTCGGTAGGTTCTATGTGTCAGAGTAACATGGCAGGACCCAAGGTTTCCCAACAGAACATTACCCAAAACATCACACGGCCTCTGCCTGTGATGGGCCTCTACATTATGCCTTCTTCCCACTGTGTCCCCAAGCCTACATGCAACCGGTCATTCATAGGATGTAAAAGAAAAGACGATTCATCAGACCAGGCCACCTACTCTCATTGCATTGTGGTCCAGTTCTGATGCGCACCTGCCCATTGTTGGCACTTTCAGCAATGGGAAAGGTTCAGAATAGGCACCCTAACTGGTCTGCACTTATGCAGCCCCATGTGCCCCATATACAACAGACTGCAAAGCTCTGTGGATTCTGACACCTTTCTATCAGAATAAGCAGTTCTGTAACTCCATGTAGCAGAGGTGAAGTTGAGCAGACACCAGCTTGTAGCCTGTCTCAGCACACCCATTCAGCAAACCTACCATCGCTCTAACTTTAATTCTCGCCAATACCCAAATGTTTGAGCAATTAAAAAAATAAACAACAGAAAATAAAAAATTCCCACACCTTACATGTCTTATGAGTGGGTAAAGTAGCTATGATGTTTATTTTTGTACCGAGCTGTAAAAATGCTTTTGAAACCTGTTAAGCTGGGGATTAGAAGAACAGCAGTTTGGGCATTTTCACATTGCCTATTGTTTTGTTGTTGTTGTTGTTATTATTCTTTTGAGCTAGCTCGTACATAACAAGAAGTGGTGTGTTTTGCTGTTCTCCACAATGATACTGACTTGACTGGAATTTCTCAGATGGGTCTGTGCTATGTTAGTAGTTCGGTTTTTGACTGTCTGGAGTGGTGGCAGCTGTGCTTCATGCATGCTCTGTTACCACAAGCAGCCAGTTCCATAGTTGAAAAGAAGACATAAAAATTATTTGCATGAAAATCAGAAAAAATCAAGGAATTGGATTTAGGGCATTGCCCATAGAGTTCAAATATGTTTGAAATGTTTAAAAAAAAATACCAGTAAGAAATTAAGAAAAGAACAGGTATTTAAATCAGAGGCCCGGTAAAGCCTGATCCCACATCCAAAGATGGAGTCTGTACTAACAAGGACAGAATGGTGGGATATTAGGCTAATGCATCTCACATTTAACTTGTCATATGCTAACATGTGATCGTCCCTTATTGTCACATCTGAACACAAAGCATGTCTGTTTAGTGTCTTTTTTTTAGCACACCATTATGTGCTTCAGAACAGTATGTTGCTCGATGGACGTGTATAAAAGTATTGGCGGTGGTGGGATAAATCACAGAATTTTCACTGTCAACAGTATTTAGTATTTAGCTGACTTTTTGTCTTTAGTTTGGTTAGGTTAATCAATAAAACTTCAAATTGATGCCAACATACAACAACCTTCAGAAAAAAATAATCACCATGTTGACAAGTCCAGTGACCACAGAGAATATTTGGCTACAGTGTCTGGTTTTCTAGCTGTTTTGTCAAAGCTAATGGCTTGTCACATATACAGACAATGCGTCTGACAGAAGTCATTTTCAGGGTCACTCTTATGTGTCAGCTCTGTCAGAGGTCAGTATTGCCACTACACAGATACCATATGTGTAACAATGACATATAAGTGGCACCTCACTATGTTAAAACATGTTACAAGTTATAAGGCTGCACAAATAATCAACTTTACATTCAAATCTCAATCACAATTTCTGATGGCTATTATGGAAGGCATTGTGAACTTTCATGTTCTTGGGAAGCTTAAAGCGGAAGATTATAGGGTGAATGAGGGACTGTATTTAAAAAAAAAATATATAGTTGTGTGCCAGTGTCTTGGATTCTGTTTCTAATGGAATATTTTTGGATGACAACCAAATTTTCAGACCTGGAGCATTGTCGGGGGGCCAAGATCTGAAGACGCTCAGCCAGCTGCTTGTTTTGTTCTTCTGTCCTGAGGAGGGCTGCCTTGATCATTCTCCATAGTTGGTGGCAGTGATGAAGGTGGTGCTGGACTGAAGGAACAGACAGCTCACTTTCTTGGACTGGAAGCAGTGGTAGTTGATTGTGGTAGTTGAGCCCAGGCCAAGTGTAAGCTCCACAATTGGATTTTACCGTGCAGTGTAGGGCAGCCTCAAGCTCCTGTTAAGCTCTGACCATTAGTCTGTGAGTGAAAACCAGAGGAGAGATTACCCTTAGCTCCTATGGCAGTGCAGAACCTCTTCCAAACACAGCAGGTGATTTGGGATGAAATGATGTCAGCAGGTATTCCACACAGTTGGAACACATGAAGTCCATGAAGAGCTGAGCTGTCTCTAATGCTGACGTTGAGCATGTGAGTGAAGTTACAAAGTTTGTGCTACAAACGTAGCACAAACGTAGCACAGTTGATTGACACCAATTTTGTTTGATTTCGTTAATGTGGGAGGGCTGGTTGACCTTGGCTGACCTCTCGAAACTTTTATTAATATCTTTAAAACAAAAGCAGCACAAACGTTTGACATCAATTTTGTTTGATTTGAATAAGATGGGGGGTCCAACTGACAGAGAGAGGCTGGTGAGGAAATCCATTGTGATGTGGGACCATGAATGCCCCAGGACAGGCAGAGGAAGCAAGAGACCTGCAGGTGGTGAGTTAGATGACTTGTTCTGCGCACAAGCTGAGCAGACTGAGACGTACTTCCGGATATCATGGCCCAGAGAAGGCCACCAAAACATTCTGCGGAAGAAGGTGATGGTGCGGTTTTGACCTGTGTAACAGTTGAACTTAACAGTGTGTGCCCAATGGATTACCTGGGATAGAATGGTTGAGAGTGACATTCCATGTCCCAATTGCTAGTCTTGGTAGATGGGGATTGGTCCGCCAGGGCCTCCGCTCCTGGCCGCCGTCTGACACACGTTGCACCTGACCCCTACGGTGCCTCCTGCAGGTGGTGGGCCTACAGGAGGATGGGCCCATGTCCCTTTTTCGGGCTGTGTCCACCCGGGTACCATGGACTAAGGCCTGGCCACCAGATGCTCACCTGGTGGGTGGTATACAATCCCTTGATTGTATACTCATAGGGGTCTTTTGAATCACTCTGTCTGGTCCCTCATCCAGGACCAATTAGCCATGCGAGACCCTACCAGGGGACAAAAGCCCCCCGACAACATAGCCCCTGGGATTTGTAGGAAACACCAACCCCTCCACCACGATAAGGTAGCAATTCATGATTCACCTCCAAATCTGAGGCCATAGTCCTCAGCTGGAAAAGGGTGAAGTGCCCACTCCAGGTCAGGGACGAGTTCCTGCCCCAAGTGGAGGAGTTCAAGTATCTCAGGGTCTTGTTCCAAAGTGACGGGAGAAGGGAGCGGGAGATCGATAGACAGCTTCTGCATCATTGCAGCTGCAGCACCAATCCGTCTATCAATCTCCCGCTTCTGCATCAGTGAAGAGAGAGCTGAGTGTAAAAGTGAAGCTCTCAATTTACCGGTCAATCTACGTCCCCACCCTCACCTATGGTCATGAGCTGTGGGTAGTGACAGAAAGAACGAGATCGCGGATACAAGTGGCGGAAATGAGCTTCCTCTGGGTGGGTGACCTCTCCTTTAGAGATAGCGTAAGAAGTTCGGCCATCCTCCACATCGAAAGGAGACAGTTGAGGTGGTTTGGGCATCTGACAAGGATACCTCCTGGGTGCCTCCTGGGTGAGGTGTTCAGGGCAAGTCCCACCAGGAGGAGGCCCCAGGGCAGACCCAGGACAGACTGGAGAGATCATATCTCTTGGCTGGCCTGGGAATGCCTTGGTGTTTGCCTGGACAAGCTGGAGGAGGTGGCCGGGGAAAGCGAGGTCTGGGCTTCTCTGCTTAGGCTGCTGCCCCCGCAGCCCCCCGCCCCCAGATGAGTGGAAGAAGATGGATGGATGGATGGATGGATGGAGAATGGTTGAGGGAACATAG
>VVHJ01004996.1:2581-14262 GCA_015107715.1 Tylochromis polylepis | reverse complement strand
GGTCCAACCCTAAATATATGCTCTCTCTTTCTAGTCCCTGTCAGTACTCTTGCTGCAGCATTTTGGATTAACTGAAGGCTTTTTAGGGAGTTTTTAGGACATCCTGATAATAATGAATTACAGTAGTCCAGCCTGGAAGTAATAAATGCGGGAACTAGTTTTTCAGCGTCACTCTGAGACAGGATATTTCTAATTTTAGAGATGTTGCGCAAATGGAAGAAAGAGAAAGGAGGAGAAAGGCCGAGGTATGCCAAACAACAATGAAAATCGGTTGCAACAGGTCCTATGGAGCGATAAATAAGAATGTTTAAAGTTTTGGTTTAAATCTTCATTATGTACGAAGGAGGTTGAAAGAGAGGTACAACAGTGAGTGTCTACAGCCATCTGTAAAACATGGTGGACACTGTCATGGTTTGAGGTTCTATTTCAGGTAGTGATATTGGAGATCATGTTAATATTGATGGAATTATGAATGCAAAAATGATTTTGATCCACCATGGAAAAGCATCTGGAAAGCACCGGATCGCCAGTGGCTTCATTTTTCAGCATGTCAGTGATTCCAAAAACACTGCTAATGTAGTAAAAGCATACCTGGATAGAAAAACAGCCAATGGAAAACTCTCAGTCATGGATTGTCCTCCCCAGGGTCTGGTCCTTAACATTACTGAAGCAGTGTGGGATCATCTTGACAACAAAGCCAACAAAGAAGAGTTTTGAATGTCCTTCGAGAAGCAGAACTATTCCTGAAGCTTAAAGAAATGACAAGAAAAGCTTGCCTGAGAAACTTTAGGTTGTGTTGAAAAATAAAAGTGGTCATACAAAATATTGACTTTCAAGCTTGTGAGAATTTCACAAATTCACATACTCTATTTCTATTTATGTTTGTATGTTTCAATAAATCACCTGTTTCCAAAAATTTTTTTTTTTTAATTAGAGTTTTCTCGAAACCTTTGCACAATATCATATTCGTATGTCCTTCAGCTCTGCAGTAGACTCCAGAACAGGAGCCAAGGTGGCAATCAAGAAGCTCTACAGACCGTTCCAGTCGGACATCTTTGCAAAACGGGCCTACAGGGAGCTGAGACTTCTCAAACACATGAAACATGAAAATGTGAGCCACAGGACGAACATAAAAAAAATGTCCAGACTTGTTAAAATGAGCAAACTAATTTCTCTATGGACACATGCCTCACGTGAAACTTCGATTTGATGTCATGTCCTTCCGATGCAGGTGATTGGCCTGTTAGATGTGTTTACGGCTGACCTCTCTTTGGACAGATTTCGTGATTTGTAAGTACCTTTTCTGCCACTCTGACAGAAGCATGGAGATATTAATGCAAAAAAAAACCCCAAACCAAAACCTCAAGGGCGTTTGTAAAGTTTAAAATCATGATTTTTTTTTCCCGTTATTTTCCAAGTTACCTGGTGATGCCCTTCATGGGGACAGATCTGGGGAAGCTGATGAAGATGCAGAAGCTCTCAGAAGAAAAAATTCAATATTTGGTTTATCAGATACTTAAAGGGCTTAAGGTGAGGAGCTCTGCTTTGATCAGCTGCCAATCCATTATTACTATATTTAAATATTCAGCTTGTTGCATTCCTTTATTACAGTATATCCATTCTGCTGGTATCATTCACAGGGTAGGCTCTCTTTAATATGTACTTTTCACCATACATATGTGAACGATATTAAAATAAATGGTTGTTGGTGTTTCTCTTCCTACTACGGTGCCCCTTTGCTTGTCTTTTCATGTCAACATTTGCAGGACCTCAAACCAGGAAATCTCGCTATCAACCAAGACTGCGAGCTCAAGGTACACATGAACACACCCTGATAAAAAAACCAAAACAATCATGTCTCACTTTTTATTTGTTTTATTTGCGTGCATGTGTAATAACACACTGATAACTGCACGGGACAGAATTTCATTGATATTTGTATATTTTTTTATATCAAGTCCCTACTAGAACTTTAATGTTAATTTTACTTTAATGTTTGTTTGTTTGCAGATCTTGGACTTTGGCTTAGCGAGGCAGGCAGACAGTGAGATGACGGGGTACGTAGTAACTCGCTGGTACAGAGCCCCAGAGGTGATCCTGAACTGGATGCACTACACTCAGACGGGTAATGTAGAGCTCATTCAGGGGCGAAAAAAAAAAGCACTCTTACTGTGATCTTTCTATCTGTGTGTCAAGTTCAGTGCTCCCCATTAGCACTGAATCATTAATAGCACAAAGTGGTTGTTCTACTCACTGTGTGCTTAACTCCATTTCCGAGATGTTCCTTTGAACAGTGCCTGATGCTTGTAGGTGGAGAATATTAGCTGTAGGGAAAACCCGGAAAAGAGTTTGTCTAGCTTTAATTTTAAATTAACCCTAAAGTGTGGGATTTTTGCTGCTGGGTCAATCAATGAATCCCTCCTTTTCGTACGTGGGGTGGGTTGAAATTGGAGGCTTTTTAAGTTCTCTTATTTTTCCAGTATTTTTTTGAGCCCTTTTAACTCCAGGACAGAAGATAGTCCCATTAAATGTTCAAAGGCAAAAGTGCAACAATTCAATTGGTAGGACATAGAGAGCACCAAGTCACCTAAATGTTTGATCTGTTTTCTGCTAATTCATTAGCTGAAACTTCACAAAGCCAATTTTGGGTAAATTTTCAGGGACCATATGGGATAGGTGGCTAGTTAAATCAAGTCAAGGTCTCCTTTATGCCTCCATTCTGATGCCAGGCTCATCTTCTAACCTGTGATTACTTCTGTGTCAAAATAATCTTTACTGTAATCTTTTTTTTCATACTTACCAAATGTTTCACTTTATAGTCTCGATAAATCATTATCTTGTGAAAAAAAGGGCTTTCCTATCTGATCATCGTGAGGGTGTAAAGCTTAGCTGGTGCAATACAGTCAGTCCAGACGGGAATATAATATAAAGAGTCAACATCCAGCAAGCTTTGTGATCTGGTATTTTCAGAAATGATACGTGTCACAAGATGACCTGTTGTCGAAAAGGTTTATGTGACAGACCTGGAGCAGTGATTAAAAACTTTCAGCCAGGCCCAGTTTATATCTAACGTTTACAACAGCAATCACATCCTGACCCTATGGCAACTCTTTGAACACAGCACATCTCCTCTCAGTTCAGTGTTTGACCCAATGATGTTCATAGCAAAAAAAAAAAGGCATTTTTTAGGATCCAGTAAGACAGTCCCAGGAACCTGCAGAAATGACAGCTGCTCTCCAGTTCATGAGCCCAAGCTGAAAATGTTCAAGTTGTCCAGACAGTCGTCAAGACCGTCTCAACATGAGCAGTATTAGCAGTTAACACCGGTCCCTTTGTGGCTGCTGTCTATGACAGCGGGTGGATATACTGATATGTTTGAGAAATAGATGTTGGGGTTCTCAAACAAACACAGAAGGATCCACTGCGAATAATCAAAAGCAACTATATTAGAAAACAGTTCTGACACAAAAAGAATTGTGTTAGAAAATGATGGAAGTCATGCTGGTAAAAAAAAAATGTAGGTTAAAAAAAAGAGTACAAGTACTTTCATGTTACTGTCACATCTTTTAATCAAACACCTCTTCCACATGACGACAGAAGCCATGAAAGTTTACAGAAAATAGACCTTTTTCAAGTTTTCTGTGATTAATTATCAGAAAGCAGACTAAACATCCAAGTTAAACATTAAACATACTGTCACGGTCCTGGGTCGGTGACCCGGTGTTTTCTGTTTTGTGTTATTAATCCTTGATTTCATTATGTGTCATTGCTAGTCCCTTGGTTTTGGTTTCTGTCTCAAGTATTCCTAGCTCCTTAGTTCTTTAGTATTTTCTGAGTTCTACTTCTCAGGGTTTGGTTCCATGTTCCCTCTGTTCAGTGTCGAGTCCGTGTCTCTGTCCCTGTCATGTGCTTCCTGTTTTATTTTGACAGTCCTGCTCTGTGTTCAGCTTCTGTTCCCCGTCTCGGCTGCGTCTGCCTAATTAGTCCCAGCTGTGTTTCCCATCAGTCTCCGATTCCCTGATTTCTCCATCGTGTGTTTCAGTCCTCTGTCTTCCCCTGCTTGTTGTCGCGTCGTGCCCTGGTAGCTGTGTGGTTTCCCTTGTAACTCCTAGTTTCCTGTTCCCTAGTCTTAGTTTCAAGTTTTCCCGTTTAGGTTTTGTTTTGTAGTATTCTAGTGTGTTACAGCAAAATAAAGCTGCCTTTTCGAGTTCGTTCCCGTGTGTACCGAGTCCTGCATTTGGGTCCTTCCTCCTGCCTGCCATAGAGGAACATGACACATACACATTACAATTTGTAAAAATGTGATATATTCTATGATATCGATGCTCAGCTGGTTATAGAATAAAGAAAGATTTTGGCTTTAGCTTGTTTTTTTTTTAGTTTGGAATATTTTTGCAGTTTTGTCACAGAGTTTAAATGTATTCAGTCCTGAAGAATTTATTTTTATTTACTAAATACGTCTCCTTAAACAGTCACTGATATTAATCTACGTCTCTGAAGGGCCTGTAACTCGGACGGTTTCCCCCTCATCATCCTAAACCTCGCAGCAGATGACTGTCCCACTGTTGTCAAGTTCTTGCTCACAGGGGGGTCGTCTGATTGTGGTGGTTTTCCCTCTAATATTGTAGCGTCTTTATCTTAAAGTTTAAAGTGTCTCGAGGTGACTGTTGTTGTGAATTCACACTATAAATAAAAAATAAATTAAACTGAGGTGAATGAATTGAAATATGCTAAAGTTATTGTACAAAAAGAAGACGTCGGTAAGCTCCTGCTAGTTCTTCAAAGGTTGATTCTGTTTGTGGAGTTCCAAATGATAAATTTAGAAAGTGGCCAAAACCACTGAGGATATCTTTTTTTAAAAAAATGAAAGTTATCTTTATTTTTCATTTATATTTTGTCTGCTACATCCTACCATGTCCTACTCCATCAAAGTGAGTTTTACCGCTGAGCCAGGTGTTGTCTCAGTTATTATCCACTAGGTGGGGCTGTCTTAACACTTTGTTTTAGAATGGATTTCTCAGTGTGTCGTGTTTATCCACTCTGCTTTTTATTTCTTCTTTCTCAGTGGACATTTGGTCAGTGGGCTGCATCATGGCAGAGATGCTGCAAGGAAAACCTCTTTTTAAAGGCAGTGACCGTATCCTTTCACCTTGTTGACCCACAGGCTTTAAACAGTTATAAAACAAAAATTTTGCTTTTGTCTAACCTAATATCTTTTTTATTATGCTTTTTTATTCTTATTTGAGCCTTAACTCCTGTTCTTCAGACCTAGATCAGCTGACTGAGATCATGAAGCTCATAGGAACACCATCACAGGAATTTATATCAAAACTAGACTCTGAGGATGTGAGTTCCAAAAATGTAAAACTTTGTGGTCCTAAAGATTGTTGTGGCGCTCAGTTGTGCTTGCAACAATGACATTTTAGGAACTGGAGGCAGATTTGAGTACTTTGTTGGAATTTATTGGTACAGTATTAAGTTAATAAACACATTCCTAATATACAATTATCATATTTGTATGCCTATTTGTTGTCCTCTCTGCCTCCTCTTAGGCAAAATCCTACCTCAAAAGCCTTGCAAAAGTGGAAAAGAAAGACTTTCAGAAGGTGTTTTCCGCAAGTAATCCACAAGGTATTACATACTCAGGCCTTTAATTTGATGTGTTTTCGTTTTGGTAAATAAACTCCAAATGGATTTTCTGTTGTCATCATTCTCGCTCAGCCGTGTCAGTGCTGGAGCGAATGTTATTGATGGATCCAGAAAAACGGGTAACTGCTGCAGAAGCTCTCACGCTGCCTTACTTCACTGAGTTTAGAGACCCAGACGAGGAGACGGAAGCACAGCCATATGATCACTCACTGGACAATGCAGAGCTGACTTTGGACCAGTGGAAACGTAAGAATGAAGGGGCGTGGTTGGGGGGCTGATGGACTAATGGATATATCTAAGAAAGTATTGAGGATGTAATTTCAGATGGATAGAGGCAAAAGGAGGTGGAAAGTGTGAGCTACGTGTTATTGTTTAATATCCTGCCATGCTGCTTTCTTTAGGTCACACCTTCACAGAGATCTTGACTTTCAAGCCTGTTGTGCTGGAAGCCAAGGAACCTTCCAAGGAAACCTCACTGTAACGTACAAAGAGCTGACACTGCAACCTGGGACCAGAACAAACGAAGACAATCTCAACTGTAAAAACTCAATGAATGTACATTGACCCTATTCTCTTAAGTGCAAGCTGCTGTGGGATTTTTCATGACAGTTAAGTAGACACTTTATTTGTTCTAAAATAATAAATGCTTCATTAAAGTGCAAAGCCTCAGCTACAAATCAAGTGGCTTTATAGTAGCACGTTAACGGACTGTGTGCAAGATTTGAGTACATGCTACCCAAAGTTTATAGGTTCAGAATTCTTTGGACAGATATGCATGAATATTAAACATCTGTGGAGTAGTTAATGAAGCCATTAACTTTCAAACATCAGTCGACACTTGTATCATCCCTAGTGGTGCTCTCCTTGGCTACAGCCCTGCCCTATAAGCTGTTAATTGTCATGGGGTCCTCCTGCCTTTAGTTTAATCTTCAGTGAGAGGAACAGAGCTCAGCTGGATTATCAAATCAAGGACAGCCTAGAGAATAACTTTGAACATTGACAAGGAAACTCGTACACATACTTCCTGGAGAGTATTGCCATGAATTGGAGCTTTGAAGTGCAAATGATTTTCCAGTCACCACGAAGATTTATTCGCCTGTTGTACCTAACCTTTGACTTTGGCAAATCAGCCACCTTTAGTATCTCTTTTATCATTTTATTCCTTGTACTGACAGAAAACGTCACCGTAATCTAAAAGGTCACATGTGACCATTTGCTTGTCCCTCTGTTTTTTTGTCTCTCCAACCAGACCACCGGTTGTGGAAGGATTCACATTTCTCGATCACGCAAAAACACTTTCACTACTGATGCAAAGCCATTCACAAACTCATCGTGACTTAAAGCAGAGACTTGGCATTTTAATGTTGCATTTGTTAATTTATTTTGGATTTGTGCTTGACGCACAGAACCTGAAGGAAAACAATGAAAGTTTAAAGTGTCCCAACGAATGATCATTTTGATAACTTGGCTGGTAACTCAAAAATTTGATGATAAATCAAATTTTTGAGTTACCAGCCAAGTTAAATTTCAGTTTCTGTTAAATTTCTGTCAAAGGGGTACATATATTGTTTTCCTAATAGTTCCACCGAATCCATTACCATCTATCACCTGGTATAAGGTACAACTGAAGTATTCCCAACTTTGGTGAAGAACTTTAGTATTTTAGAAATAGAAATACTGAAAGTCTTTAAGAGTCCTGGAGAAAGTCACTGTTTCTAAAGAGGTCTTTGAGTTAATTGTATTGTATTTAAAAGAAAGTACAATTATTAACAAATGCTTGTAATTTATGTCAGTATGCTATTTTGCAACTTCCGCATCATTTACAGCTTGTCTTGAAGTGTGTGCGTGCGGGTAGCTGTGTTTGTGTGTGTATGTGTGTATGTGCACTGTGGTTCATATGAAATCCCTCAGCAGGGTATGCACAAACATTCGCGTATTAATTTCAAAACCAAAGGTTTCTGATTGTTCCGACTTTGTAAAGGTTGCAAAACACACATTCTCTAGTTATTTGTGAACAAATGTTTCCAGCGCCACTCGTGCAGTTTTTATATTAAAGGTTCTCTTTGAAAATGTCTTGTTTTGTTTTTTCTTCCTAGCAGATGTTCTGTTTAAACGGTCCATCATATACTTACATTTGTAACTATATGTTACATTTAGTTACATTTGACCTTAGTATCTTCACTTTTAGGCCAAACAATGAAAACAACTTATAATGAACAAAATGGACGAAATAATCAATTTAAGGCTGGATCGCACTTCTGTTGTTACAAGTTGGATATATACTCGTAAAAGCAGCATATCCATGTCCTTAACAAACATACAATTTAACACTAGGGGGCAGCATGTAAACAAGCAACAACAAGGTTGTACTGAAAACTGTGACGTGGGTTGACCCATCTTGTAGGTCTAGACTGAAATAGCTTTACAAAAGAGTAACTTCTTCTTCTTCTTTTTTTAGCTCTACCAACAGGTCAAACCTTTTGATTTTTTTGGATAAATACTTGAAAACTAATGGCATTTCCATCAGCCTACATGCACCATGTATAATGGCAATAAGCAAATGTTATCGTGCTCAACACTGATAAACTAAATAGTCCATCCGGCAAACATCAGCATGTTACCATTGTCAAAGTGAGCATGAGAGCACACTGCTTTTAGCCTTTTAGTCTCTTAGGCCAGACTTGTTCTTTTATTTTTTTATGATCAAACCGGTCAAAGATAAGTTGTCATGGTAGTATTACAGTGATTTATTGTACTTCAGTTAACACTGACAACTTTGTACTGAATATGATTGATGAGCTCAAGACACAAATGTTTTAACATTCTTGCAGAATGCATCTTTGCCTTTAGATTCTGCTCATTCCTCAACCCTCCGCTGGAGAGTGTTGAATTTAACAGGCTAGTGAACTCCAGATCCTTGACTCCGAAGGGTGACTCTCCAGAGGACAAGCTTCCTTCCTGGACCTGAGCTTCTCCAAACCAAACCCTGGATGTTGTGCCCTCGCACACGAGGTTGGGGTGATGCTGAATAGTTCACTGAGAAGTCACAGAGTTCTGTTCAGGCTGCAGACAGGAAAGCAGAGGGGACAGTACATTTTCTTTTGCCCGCAATGCCTCCGCTCCAACACAGCAGCACATGGATAGATTACCTCTCTTGTTTGTTAACCCTGTAGTTTATTTTCAGTCCAAAGACACACATGTATTCATATGTGTACACGCGTACAGATGGATACAACTGGCATGCGCAGTTGGATGCACATCTCGCACACTTATTTATTCACGTCAGACTGCCACTGACTCAAGAGGGAGCACGTGTGGAATGACAGCAATGCCCAAACACTGATCTGACCCAGGTCACACTCCTTTCTTGAAGGGGAATGTCATAATTTATAACTCTGTTTATTTTATGTGTCTGGGGGAGGTACATCACCATGAATCTCAGCATGGTGAGAGGATTAACATTGTCTTTGCTGGGGTACTTTGTCGTTCATGGATCCCTAGAGTTCATTTTAGTTCGTGTGCATGAAAGATTGTCCTTTGAGCGTAGGAATTCTACAGTTTGCATCATTTGTCCCGGAGCAGAAACTCAGACAGCTAAAGATTTAATAAATAAGAGCCAGTGTCACCACAAGAATGAAATCAGTGCTTTATAGCCATCCAAGTTCATCAGATTTTTTTGAAATGAACCACAGTGACAGAATACCATCAGTGACGGTGTTTATTCTCCAGATAATCTGAGCTGTCATGTCCTTGCTGGAGATAAAATAAACAGATTCAAGGGCTCAGCAGCAATAAATTGATTGGCGTTTTACCAGGAGCTGAAATGAAAGTCTGCCAGCTTGCTGAATGTCCTTGTCATTGTCTGTTTGAGGGCTTTTACACCCATATTTTATTTTTAAATAGCAGGATATTTGTGCACACGATGTTCACCATGCAACTACTTTCTTGGTTCCATGTGTCATTTTGGATCTGTGTGGCTGTGGCTATTCACTGGCATAAGGACAGCAGCGATAAAACATTTTCTTACACGTGTATTCTCTTATAAATGGCTGTGTGCATCAGGGACATTGTGAAAACTCAAATATTCTGGATGACAGTATGAACATTTTTAGCACATATCCCTGTAACTACCAGCAAGAAACAGGTGGATTTTTTTTGTAAGCTTGCTCATATTGAAGTGGATGCAATAATATTTTCCAAATTTGAAAGGGAGAGGAAATTATCTGCAGTCATTTCCGATGATGGCAATATGTTTTCTATTTGTTTGCTTTAGCAAATTAATACTTGTGTTTATAACTTTTTTAGCTTCAGCGTTATTTTGTTTGTGTATCTGTCCCAGTGTTTGTGTGTGTGTCCACATCTCAGTGTGTATGAGTGGAGGTCAAGCTCACTGAACCCTGATAATAGCGAGTCACGCAATTGGCCAACATGACAGTTTTCTCTCTAACTACGTCACCCCCTCCTCTCAGACCTTCTCCAATCTTTCCCTTTTCATTAATGCTGCCCTGATCATTGTTAGATGTATACACAAGCAAACAAGTCCATGGGATCCTTCAGGAGGAGAGCAGGACCTGCTGTACACAGTATAAAGGAAATTCCAGAGGCTCACTTGGAACCACTGTTAATACTGTGGGGAGATACTCCAACTCACTGAACCCACCAGGATGTGGGTGGGTTAAAAAAGGACATCGAGAAGAGGAAAGGATTGGAACAAAGGGAAAAGTAAAGAGATGTGAAATTAGAAAAGAAACATAGGCCACTCTGGATGAAAGTAAAGAAAGAGGAGATGAAGAAAAAGACGGCAAGAGATACAGAGGGCCCAAGGGAAAGGGCACTTTAGTTTACATTAGCTCATTCACTAGCCAGCCACAGCTTGTTTGAAGACTTCTGTGGAGTATACAGAGAAGCGCCTGCAACAGATTGCATTCTCTCTCCGAGGAGAACTCAGTGATGTGTTGACGTACGGGCTGTGGTGTGTCACGTTTAAGACTGATGGGAGTCAGCCACTGAATAGGACGAATCATTGTAGTTTTAAATAGAGGACAATGTGTTGACCGCAGCTTGCTTTTGAGAGATGTGCAACAAGTAAATATAGAACCATCTTTATCTTATTGACAGGAGTTGTGATGCTATGTAATTAAAGGTACAAGTGTTTCTGCAGTGGGTGCTGTTAGGAAGCTTTTGCTTGTCTCCTGGATTAGATTTTCTGTCGACCAGCTCTTTGTGAGCCCTGGCTATGCACTTAACTAAACTGCCTCACTTTAACAACTCTCTCAGTTATATACAATAAATAATATGATAGCTTCTAAAAGGTGAAAGTCAGGCACTTGCACAAATAGCTGTAAAAATACAGGAAATGGAATGCAAATTCTAATGTACCATTCTCTGTGAATACAGTTAAATGATGTAAATGCGGGTGTCTAAATAAACAGAAAACTACTGTATATTTTTAAAGTATAGTACAATGATTTACTTTAGCAAGTGTAAAGACTCAGGGGAATGTAGATGTTGAAACTCAAATCATTCATTTAGAAGTGCTATAATTCAGTTATTTCTTTCTTTAGACTTTGATCGTTGTGGATGTGTAAGTTGTTTTCAGTGTTTGCGTATGAGCCTTAGCTGCTGCTCTTAAGATTCCCATACTCATTAATTATGTCTGGCCACTGGTCTTTGTTAGGGTAAACATTAAAATGTTCAAGATAGTAGCATTCCTGCACCTGTGCGGTGCAAGGAGTACAGGGATTACAGCTGAGGACGTTACACTTTACAGTAATCACGGCAACACAACAGCTGACAGTATCACGTCGTAACCATAGACTGAAAATGAAGTCATATTCAAAACATTTTCTTACCTGCTATAATGTTTCATTTAGCACTTGTCATTAACTTTCGTGAGATATGTTTCACTTTTATTAGTCAGTATAAAGGCAGTGGGGATGCAGTGTACATAGTGGGAAATATGCTCTGTAACTCTTGCCATACTCCCCCCCCCCCCCCCCCCCCCCCCCCCCCCACACCCCACCCCCCCGCCC